>VUQK01002733.1:25641-39216 GCA_015106715.1 Bujurquina vittata
TTTTCATATTTTTTTGATAAAGAGAGGTAATTTGATAACAACATATAATATAATATATATATATATATATATATATATATATATATATATATATATATATATACACATGGTTGTAATGTTATAATATAAGATAAATATTGCCTCAGTTTCTTCCTCAGTTCCTACAACAAATGGTAGGATACGAATTCAGTTTAAGCAACATGAAAACATGGCTCAATCCTACCTTGCATCACCAGTTCTTGGCACACTTTGTCCCCCTCAGTACAAAGTGAGCCACAGCCTACCTGAATATTATTGCTGACTATGTCCATCCCTTTATAACCACCGTGTACACGTCTTCTGACGGCTGCATCCAACGGGATAACATGCCATGTCACAAAGTTCAAATCATCTCAAACTAGTTTCTTGAACATGAGTTCACTGCAGGCAAATGGCCTCCACAGTCACCAGAGCTCAATCCAATAGAGCACCTTTGGGATGTGGTGGAACGGGAGATTGGCGTCACAGATGTGCAGCAGACAAATCTGCATCAGCTGTGTGATGCTATCATGTCAATATGCACCAAATTCCCTGAGAAATGTTTCCAACACCTTGTTGAATCTGTGCCATGAAGAAGTTGTAAAAAGTAATGGGGGTCCAACCTGGTACCATGAAGGTTTAAATAATAAAGTGTCTGGTGAGCGTATATGTTGCATGTTTCACTATTCTTACTGAAATCCACTTACAGCTGCGCTTTTAAAAGAGTCTTGTGATGGACATTTAGCTCCCTGATACGGTTAATTGAAACACTGAAATATTTTTGCTTTTCCAGCTTTGACCATTCAAAATTTAAAAAAGAAAACATCAGAAACAAACTGAAGGTGAAAAAGAGGATCTGAAAGAGTTAGAGAGACAGACAAAGTTGGCAGTACTTGTTGGCTTTAAAATTAGATAGTGGATGTGGTGTTTATTTCATGTGTCCTTCAAGGAAAAGAGTGTAGGAAGGTGGTAGAAACCTCAAACACCACTTGGCTTAGTTCAACAACTGTAATCAGCTAAAAATTATACCTGATGACTCCGTAGAGCAAAGGTCTTGAAGAACTCAGTCAACAAATGACATTAAATGGGTGCCATTTACTGAGCTGTAGCAGATGTTTTAAGCCATAAACCACATTATGTCAGACGTTTACCACAGCAGAAGTTTTTGATGTGTTTCTGATGCTTGATTTCCCCATCAGCCTTCACTGGAGGATGAAGTTCAGCCATGTTTTCATGCTCCCTCCCATTCAGTGCGTACTGGTTTAAAGATTTTAAGTTAATGCCGTGATCCTCATATTTGCCTGTCAGGTCCCTGGTTATTCAATGGAATAACCAATAGAATACACGACTACTAAAATAATCAATACGCAAATAGGGAATGATACAGTATGTGGGTATTCTAAATATTGTGTTTCTTTGGACCGCTGACATTTTCTTCAAGGTCAAATAAGGTCAAACATTCATAAAATTACTTTTATCTTTAAAACTATGCTTCAAATTCTGCTGGCTTTTTTTTATTAGCAACATTTTGAAAATTATAACAGATAAGATGAAATAAGATAAGATAAAACTTTAATGATCCCACAAAGGGGAAATTTGCACATCACAGCAGCTCAAAAGGTACAAAGAATACAAGGATGAATAAAACAGAT
Organism: Bujurquina vittata; assembly: GCA_015106715.1. NCBI lineage: Eukaryota > Metazoa > Chordata > Actinopteri > Cichliformes > Cichlidae > Bujurquina > Bujurquina vittata. The sequence goes on from VUQK01002733.1 coordinate 27,312, forward strand.
GAAATAAAATAGAATAGGAAAACACTATATACATAAAATACATATCAATATTAATATCAATACACATCTGCATATGCATACATATACACACACATCAAAACACTATATACATTTGTAGCCAGTGAGATACACAGCATACATGGTATATGCATTACATGGGTGAGAGTGTAACAAATAATTATACTGATATATGGAGATAATAAATATCACGTTATAGTTTACATCCAAATATTATGTCACATTTGACCTCTTCACGTCTGCATTTCTTTCAAGTTGACCCAAAAAGGCATCAATAGCCAAAAGAGTGCCAGTTCAGTGCATTGAACAAGCAGAGATAAAGCCTAGCAGGCAGCTACGCTAAGTGTGTCTGGTGTTGGATAGTTTTTCATTTGAGCGGCTACAATATAAGTGTGCTCAGCTAACGTTATCTCAGGATGGTGACATTAACAACAGGTGCACTAGAAGAGCAACAATGAGAAAACCCAAAAAACAGGAATGGTATTACAGGTGGCATTTTCCCTCCTCATCTTTTCTGACTGTTCACTGGTTTTGCTGACAAGTTGCGCTAAGTTGGCAATCTTTCCAAATTCAAGGTTTCAAAACCCAAACCAATATGTAACATCATAGTAGTTTTGTCCTTTTTGTCAATTTTCCCATGGTGCAACACTGATGCTGGTAGATCTGGTGTGCCATGCTTGCAGTGCCTAATGCAGCATCTACCCAGCCTCAAGCTGTGGAGGTCTGGTGAGATTTTTTTTCTACAGATTTGTTGGTTTTAAGCTGACGGTTTTTAGACACAACCTGATTTAATATATTGTTTACAGTAAGCTGTCTTTGCTGATGACTCAACTGGAGACACTAAATGTTTCTAAAAAGTGAAAGTGATTGTTTTTAGCTTTTCACAAAATCCTGATTCAAACATTTGATCTGAATTTTTTCAGGGTTTCTACAAGCATCCAGATGTTCTCAGTATTTTACTGTAATTACCGCTAACAACACTAAATGCTATTTTGGTCAAGATTTTCAAGATTTAGAAACTTTTATTGCCTTTTCATTGATGGTTTGAGAAAAGCTTTCAGAGCTGAGGACTTTTTGTATGCTTCTCACAGCAGCGTGTATGAGAATTCGCATCCAAAAAGCCCCGTGACTGCTTTTCCACCATGAGGCTAAGGTCCCAATTTAACATCCTGGCTCTTGAGATGTGAAATAAGGACAGGAAGTCGGGAAATTTTGGAGGCGTTTAGGGTCAGGAACACTTTTGTCCCAAAACAAGTTCACCTGACATCTTTGATCTCTCACCACATCACATCATGAGTTGTTCAGACATCTCTGACACACTCGCATGACTCTTGTATAACCATTAATTAATTACTTAAAATACATTTTGTAACAGCTCACTTTTGCCTTGTGGAGCTGCAATAAACCAGGGAAATCTGGAGGGGGCAGGAATTTGGGTTTATAAAACTTAAAGCCTCTATGTGCATTTTTCACTTATTTCTAATATTTTAGGCCGTTATCATTGAAAATTAAAACTATTAGAGGTCACATGACCTACACATAATTACGCTGCCCTGCTGAGTAATAGCCTGCAAACATTTTGCAGCAGATGAAAGTCTAGTATTATTCACCCCCTATATTTCGTTTCCCATTTTCTCTTTGTCTATTCAGCTTGTAAAAAAAAATGTTCTCACTTTCCAACATCTACATGACCTGATAGTTCCCCCTCGGGCCAGAATTTCTGCTGTTTTTCGCTTTTGTCTTCACGGCTTGGGAAGCTGCGGCATGTCAGAGCTACTCAAGTCATGCAGATTTTTAATATTAGAAATCCACATATACATAAACAGCGGCATAAAATGTGGTGTTTGTCCTTGTAGGTGCAGCAATGACAAAAACTTTTGGAGGAACATGTAAAAATGGCACCAAAAAAAAATGTAGAGTACAGCAGGTCAAAACTATGACAATGTTTAAGTGTGCTGCACAAATAGAACTTAAAGTATGTTGTAAGTATACTGCATTTTTTTATTAAACATTTTGTGATAAATAACAATACAATCATATTATGGGGACTTGCAAAGTCTTCAGTGGGTAAAATGTGAGATATTTAAGGCTACTTGTTATTTTTTGTAAAGGTTAGGGTTTGGTTTAGGCCATGGAGTGGTCAGGTAGGTCCCCTAGGGAATTACTGTAAGTCAATGCAATGTCCTCTGTGTGACTGTGTGATGAATGCGTGCTGACAACATCAGCAACCCCGCAGTGTGTGTGTGGGCCTTTCATGGGTGCTGAAAACACACACGTACTGTACACGCCGATTCGCAGACAGACAGGAGTTGCTGCAGGGTGAGCATAGCAACACAAAGCATGACGTCTTCATTAAAGGCATTTCACAGGTGTCAGCGAGCATCAGTTCATCTGCCATCATCTGTCTGCATTTTTGTTTGGTGTTCCCTCTATTCCCCTGCATGAGGTGTGTTGCAGTACTGCATGCATGAAAGGAGGTGTGACTGTGTGCTGTAGCTGATTAAAGGAGATGTGCGGTTACACTTTGCTCTTGAAAAATTTAATTGCATAATGAATATCTGGTTTGCGAGACATATAAAGTTTAAATATTTATTTAAAATGTTGGGGGTTTTTTGATAAATAACTGCAATTATTAATATGTACTTTTAAGATACTTAGTTTCCAGTGGTTTTGTATGCACATAAAAAAACATCTGGTTGTACTCAATCCAATTTTTTTATTTTTTATTTTTTTGCATGAGTTTATCTCATTCATTTCCTCGTACCAAACATCCTGACAAACACATACACCCTAATTCCTTGTGCTGTCCTCGACCTTCATCCCCTCATATACTTCCTGCCTTTAGTCTTTTACTTTTTCAGATTCATGTCTTTATGCGCCTTTGCATAGCTTTTACTGTTGCTGGCAGTGTAATAACAGAGTAGACGAGTGATTACACACATCTGTCTTCAAGCAGCCTCACATGCTACGTTTTACTGTAACCCCCCCAAAAGGGTCAGATTTGACATGGAGACTGGTGGGTAGGAAAAAAATAAGCTTCTCGTCCCTTCATTTCACTGACACATTTAATAGCAGGGATATATATCACAGTTTCACCTAAACCTTTTGGTGCACCATCAGGCTAGATTTCATGTGTTAACCTTAGTCCTGCAGGTAATTATACACACACATTTCACTGTTTAACCTAAATTACAGGGATACATTTCATAATTTGCTTTAACAAGCATAATATATTCTCAGCAGTCCTCAAATCGACTCTTTCAGCAAACATGTTGCAACTGTTACAAGAGAGAGAAAATACCACAACAGGTTAAAGCTCACAGTTTGAACTTTTCAAAGGATTAACATGTAAGAAAAATGTCACAGGAAAACAGGCTCCTATGACCCAAACAGACTGGCAAGCTAGTGGTTACTACTATTGCCTCCATGCAAGAAGGATGGATACATCTTCTTTGCGTGCTGTGGGTGACAAAATCTTGTCTTTTAGATTAAGATTACAGCAGCAGAATTTTGATCTTTAACAAATTTAGGTATTTCAAGTATTTCTGTAATTCATCTAAGAACGTTACACTCCTAAACTTTGTTAGCTCCCTTTTAATTTCATGAATCTTGTCATTTACCACCAAGATTATTTGATTAAATAGAAATCAAAGTGAGATTTAATTCTGAATTATGCCTTTTTTTTGGATTAGTGCAGTATCTTAATGTTTATCTGTTTGTATCATATGGGGGGGGGGACACAGCTACCTTCATACAGCTTGATTTTGCTCTCTCCATCATCAGGATGCAGGCTTTGAGTGCTCAGAGTGCTCCTGAGGAAGATTCCTGGGCATGAGGACACTGAAGGATTCTACTGCTGCAAAAGATTTTTCATTTCCTAAACTGCTGTGGCTCTGTACATAGAAACCTAAAGCATTGTTATATGTCTAAATGTTTATGGCATCTTTTTGACTCACATTTTTGCAAGAAAATGTTTAGAAATCTACTCTATCGGCTTCATGGTATAATTAGAGGTATAAATGCATGAGCTTTGCGCTGTCTAACAGATCAACTTTAAAGTATCTGCTGCTCAGTCGTTGTAGCTTTTTGACAGTCATGTGCAATACACTCCTCTAGCGATCAATCAGAAATACCAAGCCACGGCAAAGCAGCTTTGACAGTGTCTCTGCATGATCACTGTTTTAGGGCCACACCCATGTCTTCAGAACAATCCGAACAAGTAACAGACTAATTTCTTAAAAATAGGGTGAGTTTGTTCATAAGTATTTTTTTTAAACTAATTGTTAAAAAACTAATTAAAAAACAAAATTTTGCAGAAGGTTAAATCCAGTTAAGCTCGGGTGAATCCAAGTTGTCTCCAAATGGTACCGAGCATTAGTATGTTACGCTATGGTGGCTTAGTTGCAGTTGGACTGTGCAGGTACAAATTTCCAAGAAACACTGAAAGTGGTTATGCTCTGTGTCTGGCTGCTGGACAGTCAAGCTGACAAACAGTTCCCAAAAGGTTTGGTTAATAATCCAGCTTGAAAACTTTTGTGGCTTCTATTGAAGCCATTGGGCCATCAAATGATAGACTTTCCTCTTATCCACCTGCAGATCATTAAGATGACCATGGCCCAACATGCAAAAAAGCCACAACTTCAAACAGAACCACAGAGAAATGTCGATCATGTCATCACAGAGTAATGTTCTCCTAGGAAACTTTGGGTGCTGGCATTCATGTAGATGTTATTCTGATATATACCTGCCACCTAAACGTTACAGATCCAGCATCCGCACACTCTAACATTGCTTGTCTCTTAGCCCGAGTCCCATTATTGATCTATCAGAGCAAAATAATATTCCCACAACTTAATGAGTGGGAACTGTTGCCAGAGGGAGGGGATCTCCACAATTTCAAACAGATTATTTTAATGCTGAGGCAGATCAGTGTGGTATATGCAGTCTATAAGCAGCTCTTCCGCTATCTTTATACACTGTTAACTAGTTTGTTACAGAGATTGCAATCTTTCACTGCTTGGTCCCAAAATAATCAAAATCATTCAAGTTTCTATCCAGAGAGGAAAGAAGTGAAAGTGAAGCTGTCATGCATCCTTTTCCAGGGGCTGAGAGAGAGCAAGAGGAGATTGTAAAAGAGGAGGATTGAGTGGTTGGTTTATTTTTATGGACAGGGCAGAATATGGCAGCCCTTCCTGGGCATTCAGCACCTGTGTGATTTTCTTGGCCATGCTGGTATCCATTGGTGAGCAAGGATGTTGGTTAACTGTAAGGAATTGCAAAAAGTAGCCAACCACAGCATGATTAGTCATGGAGATAAATGTTAACTAGACACATTATAATGCGTCTTGATGTGAAGTCTTATTCATCATCTGTCAAATTCTTGTTTGCTCTATTTTTACTGCCAGAAGTACATCGGACATGAGAACGGCCCTCCCACTGATGGCAGAGTGTGTGTTGCCTGTAGTCTCTCTCCTTCTATTTAAGTTCATTTATTTTAAGGAGTGCATCTTTTTATTGCTGTGTTGACTCCAGACAGGAGCCACAAACACATTCTGTCAGTGGAAACAGCAAATGACTCGTCCAGCTACGTAATGTATATGTAGCCGGGTGAAAAATGGGTGGAAAGATGTTTTCCATTTCCACTAGTGGGTGATGATATTTTCCTGGGAGTCTTCTCTGGTTTTTGGGAAGAAAGCTAGAAATAACCTCCACAGAAAACAGGAAGTTTGATTGCTCTGTGCCAAGCAAAGGTCACGCTCAAGGCTTTTGGAACAGGCCGGTGATTTTTAGGTAAACTGTCACATGCCGTGGAATCTGCTTATATGTAGCTGTAGGTCAGATGTATTTGTATGTTTTATATGGATGTGTTAATTATTTTCAAAGTGCAATGCTTGAGTGTTTATGCAATACCTGCAGGCTTGTTACCATACTGACCTTGAAGCCCTGAAGGGATGAGGGCCATGTGCCTTCCTTGCCTTTCATGGTATTTCCCACGTTTTATATTGGGTTATTTCATGTTTTCTTTCTGACCTTCAGTGAAGACGATCTCTCTTCTTTCTTTTTGTTCATTATAGAACTGCTAGACTATCTCAGCTGTGCATTTGTAGGTGGGGCCCAAAGCAATGCACAGACAATTTAATGCGTCCATTTCACCCACTCACACAAAAAAAAGGCGCATTTGAGTGCGCTAATCGCTGAAGTCTGGCCACCAGTGGTGGATGATGAGCTCTCCTTTTTAATATTTTCTCTACAGTGGGGAAACAATCCACAGCAATCCATCGTCTTTAAAATGAAATGGAGGCCAGGAAGACCTGCCAAGAGAAATGCTTTTTCTTTCTTTTATTTTTTATTTTTTGAGAAAAACATGTGAGAGAGCCAGGCACTGTGGATTTTATGTTCAGAGCAACTATTTTATTAAGTAGTTCTATTTTTATTAATCAGATCAGGGAAACTATTCCTTGGTGGCAATTGCCAGAAAAGGGAGCTAATTCCTTGCATCTGCCTAAATATAAAAACAAAGTGCAATATCAAATATAGAGACCATATTCTCTTATTTAAAAACTATTAAAAGATGCACCCAACCATCAGCTGACAGTCCCGTGGGTTATATAAGAATGATGTAACTTTGTGCGATAGAGCGTTTAAATAACATTTATTAAAGGTCTCCTCGATGTTGACAGCAAACACAGGCCGTCACTGTGTTTATCAAACACGTGGCTTCCCCTCAAAAGGAAGTCTGTTATTTGGGGTATCTGCGTGTTACCTAACTGCAGGCGGTTTTGACACTTTCAAGTGAAATGCTTTCATTTAACTCAATAATGTCTTCTTTGCTTCAAAGAAATGCTGCTGTGCTTGCAAACATAAAAAATAGGTTTCCAATAAAACTCTGTAAAAGTGTATTTAGGATACACTTTTACAGAGTGTATTCAGTGACTTGGGCTGTTACTTGCTCGATGACCATTTAGAGTTTTTGATCACTCGTTGTGACTTCTGAAAATCATCCATGAGTATCATGGGGAAAAGATCATGCTATTTCCTTTGTGTTATACTGTTAATAGGTCAGATCAGTCAAATACACTTTCAACCAGAAGGCGCCTACATCCTAATTTATCTGGTTTGGTGATTTGCCCGTGCATTTCCCTGAGCCCCTGATTTCCTGTCAGGAGCATGACAGAGATAGGTCTCATCAGTCATCACAAAGTGCTGCTGGCAAATGTAGTCATTCACTCTAGCCCAGTTATAATAGTCATAAGGTGATTTTGCTTTCTTTCCCTTTGTCCTGACAGTGATTCTGGCCTTCAAGAGTGCAGGCTGAAATACTGCAATACTGTTCTCTGCTCAATGTGAAGGAAAAACATATTAAATGCATTTCACTGTTATCCTCTTCTTGTTTGTGTACATATGAAATGTTGTGAGTTGTTCTCACATTCCTGTTGTATTTGGATCGCTCCCACATTCAAAGTATACTTGTAGCTGCCTGTTTGTTATTTGCACTATGCCACCACTGTGGCAAAAGGAAAATCGACAACAAAAAACTTCATAGTGAATGTCATTTTGTCAGAGAGAAAAAACAAATCACATGAAGCCAAATCTGGTCAGTGAGGCAGGAGGTCAGCAAACATTGTGTTGATGTGGGCAAAAAATTTCCATCTTGTGTGCACAATGGAATACACCAGTTCCAGTTATTTCCACCTAAGCTCCTTCCCCAATGTCTCAGGGCAAACGTGACAGTCTGAAAAGGGAGTCTGACCCTGGAGGAAAACCGCATGAACCACAGAGACACCTCTGTGTCTCTGTGAGTGCAAAAGGGCTGATAGCCTCTTGATCAAGCTCAAAACTGATATTATTTGTGAGTTTTTCTGCTTCTGTTTTATCAAATAAAATTCATCTGTTGCTTTTTTGTGTGCATTTTGAATAACCATATATAAAATGTGCTATAGAAGTAAAATTGCCCCTCTATGCTTTCTGCCATGCTCGGATGAACTTCAATGAATTTAGAAACCATGTGAGAGTAACAGAACAGGAACATGCTGGGAATAAATGCAGCATTGTTAGACACAATTTAGAAAGTCACGCACAGGAGCAGCAGGTTAGTGGTTGATTTTTATGAAGAGGGTTTTTTTATTTTTTAGGAAAGATTGCAATAGAGGCTTGTAAATATAAAAACAGACAAGAAGGGCAGAAACGGGAGAGATAAATATCCAAGTCATGGCAAAAAAGGGGGTAAGGAGGAAGAAAAATGCAGAAACTAGGTTTGGAGTAAAGGACGGAAAAATGAGAATTGAAAAAGGGGCCAAGTTCTGTCTTGAGCAACACCTGATTTGATTTCAGTTCCAGCCAGCACCAGTCATCTCCTGTTAGTGATCATCCGTCTGGACGAGGCACTCAGAAAGGCCTGGAAGCAATCTTTCTCGGTCCAGTGATCTGTCCACCCGCTGCTCCCCACCTTCTATCCCCTGAAGTCTGGGCAGCGGTACCAACCGGTCTTCAGGGTTGAGTCATCCAGGTCTTCATCCATGCAGCATTAACATCACAGGGCTGTACTGTAGCTCTGTCACAGTGGCGTGAGTCAGCAGAGTCCCCGTTCAAACTGATTGATAATGCATCTTTCTGTTAACAGCATAGTTAAGCATTAAACACAAAAGGTTCGGCTCAGGAATGTTCATTGTGTTCCTGTTAATCAGCTATGTGGTAATCCTAAGCTATCAACAGTCAGACCCAGTTCTCAGTGTTTGCTATTAGCAAAGCTTAAAGCCAAAGTCAACTCCTTTTGTGTGTAAAATTCCTCAATGTGCAGCGCATGCTCGTTACAATGGCACAATTTCTGTGCACACATAACAAAGATTCTTCTAACAGTAGAGGGTGGAAGAAGAAGTCACGTATCGTTTTGTTTTTATTTTGAAAGGCATGTGAAGTATGTTGGACGTGCACGGGTTAATTACAGCCTTGGGTTTCATTGTCATCTTCAGTTTGAAATAGGGGATTGCAGGATATTCTCATTGAAGAATGTGCTCGCACAGGCGCTGAGTGGGGCAAAAGTGTTTGTATTACACAAGCCCCCCCCCCACACACACACACACACACACCTGGATTTTAGCAAGATGATACTAAAATGTGACATTATATCACATGTGCAAGATTCTCAAGTGTTCCCTCATTCCATACAGTAAAGCAGAGTTCGGGCCACACCGGAAAAAGCACACACACTTTGCTCAAATATTTACAAATCTGATTCAAACAGCCTTAACAAAGTGTTGGCAGATCGTAAGATAGCATCCACGTGGTGTTTTTTGAAGGCTATTCTTCTTTATTCTTTGATAGTTGTTGCCTTTGTAAACATACTAAGCCATTGCGGTGATCTTGCACTGCTAGTTTGACAGGAATGAGCCTACAGAGATTTAAAACACATTAATGCCTTGAGCTCATTAAATCTTTTTTTCTAAAACCCTTTTCACGGCCTATGTGTAAGATGATATCTGCAACATATCACATTTTGACACAGGCTTTGTAACTACAAAGAGGCTGGCCAAGACAAACACAGTGACTCTATTTCCAGATCATGTGCATGTGCGGACACTGATGTCATCCTTACTGTGTTTCCCTAACGCTCTGCTTCGCCCATAAACTCAACTTTCAGTGATCGGTCACTTTATATCAACCTCGGCTCTTTGTTAAATTGTGGATGTCTCCAACAGCACCTGTTGCCACAGTAACGGATTGTTTTACAGGATGATGCTGGTGAAGCGATCCGGCAGGCATTCGCGTTGTTGTGCACAGATAGAATGAGTTCCATGTGTGGATGGCCGTGGTGGTGCTGGAGCTGGGGACAAGTCATTATTGTCAGCATAAACAGGGAGGGTGTGGCCCCCCCGATGTGCCTGGCTCATGTTTATCCTCAGACTAATAGACAGTGAAGGCTCTGGGGGAAAATAAGGAGAATACATAACAAATTAACTCATGTAAGCATTCAAGCTGAGTCTGCACGCTGGATTCCATTAATCCATAAATGACAAATCGCTGATATCAACGCTCCCTCTTTAGTGCAAATTCAACATCTGTGTACACCAAGAATCCAGCGGTTATTAAGACAGCAGTGTGTCATTGAACTTCATGACAAACGGTGGGGCTCGATGATGTACAGAGGACTTTCCTATAAAATCTAACAACTGACCTCAAAACAGTTCCTCCACCAAAAAAAAAAGTTCAAATAAATTGCGATCACTTGTGTCTGCAAAAAAGAAAGAAAGTAACCACTGGCTCGAAAATGCATCTAATACTCACCCACTGCAGGCTTGTGTCTGCAAAACGTGCAAGGTGTCTGCAGAGGTGTCTGTTTTATTGCAGCTGCACTCAGCTGGATTGACAACAACGTATTTGAACGGTGACCTAAATTCACAGCATGGAAAATATGAGCACATTAAAAATATTAGCATATTTGGAACACACTTTGAAGCACGCAGACAGGCAGCTGGGAGCCTGATAATGTAGCAGGACTTACTTGACAGGTTTTAATGAAGACCTGAGTTCACAGGTTTTTGATGCTTAAAAGTATAACATTTCAGCACACTCGCAGGTTTTCCCGGATCCACTTCTTTTGATGCAATGAGAACCAAGAGCATTTTATCTGATTACCCCATTAAGTATCCTGGTGTTGATCTTTTCATTATACTGACATTCATCCCTCTGAGTCATACTTACAATATGCTTGGCTATGTGTATGTGCATGCCCATGTGTATTAATGCTTGCATTAGTGTCACACAGCAAAGCATTGTGCCTTCCCTCCACTGTGCCTCAGTACTAATGTAGCTGAGGAAAAGAGTGTGGAGCCTGCAGCTGGCAGGCAATGAGCTGCACGCTGAATTTAACATGAGGGGACGTCTAGTGGCATCATATTAGCCATGTTAGCTATTACACCCGTGTCAGTGGATGATGTAGATTCATTTATGGGAACATATGAATCATGACAGGCATTGAAGAGACAAATAACTGTGAACTGAGAAAAATAAGATGCAAAGTAAGCAGGAGTGAAAAACATTTATCAGGGTTTGACGTGTATGACTTCTCTGGCTTGCATTTTGTGTCCGTGTATGTAACCTTTTCCCATGCGTTCAATAAAGTAGGTTTGAAGGAAAACAGCGTTTTAACATAACTTGGCTTTCAGCCATCTCGTCCATCAGTTCTGATTATTATCCTGATGAATGTGGCACTAAATATGCACCCCATTTTACAAATAATCTTCCTGGTTCTGGTGCGCAGTGGGTAGGCGCTTGCCTTTCAGCCGGAAGGTTGCAGGTTCGAGCCCTGTCCCTGCGCTGCGCTGTGTCCTTGGGCAAGACACTTAAACCGCATTGCCTAACGGTAGCGCCGGTCTCTGGCTGCATGACCGCAGACGCTTGTCTCTGGATGAGTGATCTGAAACCCTCATTTCGTTGTGTGCCTTGTGTGCACAATGAGTTGCACTTTACTTATTTATTATATTATTTTTCCAAGAGTATTTTCAATAGTTGTTTAATCATACTCGGCAGTTTGAGATTATTGACAACATTTGTGCTCATGCTTACCCTGAAAAATGACAGCTTCTGTCTGATCACCGTGGTGACTTCATCTGTTGGGTAAACTCTAAGCAGTCTTGACATATTACCAGAGAGAATACCTAAGAAGGTAACTATGTTATTACAATAAACAGAACCAATGGCAAAAGCTATGAAAATAAATCCCAAACTGCTGTTCATGAATGAATAAATACATGGACAAATGGTATAAGTCTAGCAAAGTTACTGGTTGACTGTAATAATTTGGGGAGTCTATTTGTCAAATCAGCTGACGCCGGGGTTCTTTTTTCATAAATGCACAACCTCTTGCATTTCTGCGGGGATTGGTTTACCT
>VUQK01002735.1:5318-18230 GCA_015106715.1 Bujurquina vittata
TTTTTTTTTGGTGTAAATTTTTACACATTCAATTTTTTTTTTTTTTTTTTGTTTTTTTTAAAAATCACATTTAAACTCAGATTTAAACTCCAGTCTTCTTCCATGCAAATTACAGGTAACTTCGGCAGTCTAATAGCGAGCACAGGGAGGTTTTCAGTTCAGCACCATAAGCCCCTTTATAACTATTTTCACCTACTGACAGCCAGCAACCACTCGCCAACCGCTCAGGGAATACACATTTCTCCTGAGCGCAAACCAGGCTCTAAGCCTGTGTGACTGGGGCAAGTGCCTATCTCTCCCACCCATACTTTATTAATGAAGTTCTTTCATGAAGAACCCACCATAATGAGGAAGCTAACCATTTTTATATATAAATCTTTCTACCCTTAGCTTATAGTCAGAGTAAAGTTAGCTTAAAAGATTTGGAACAGCATTCCAACCTTCAGTTAACGAGTTGTTCAATCTGATGGGTGGTTTAATGCTGCAGGCTGGCATTTCTTCCAGCAGAAAGCAACAGTTCCGCGGTCACCAGACATTGGACATTTTTTTCCTGCTCATCTTTGTCAAGCCTTCTTCCGTGCATCGTCAATAAAGTTGTGGTCACAGCGTTTAACTTCAACATAAAGCAATTTAGCTGGAACTGCACGAGTTTGAATTTGAGCTGATGATGCTCTTTAATATCACTTACCAGGTTCCACTTTATAACAGCTTCATATTAACAAGAAGTCATAATGGAGCTGCAGTAGCTTATGCAACATCTGTGCTGCATTGTTAAATGCAGTTTGCTAAATCCACAAAGAGCAGTAAACCTCAGAGCCAGGAGCACCACAGGCCAAGCACTTTAATGTCTGCTTGTAAGCAATTTATGATGGACATGTGGAGTATATTCAGTGTCACAACAGGACACCAGTGACTGATTCCTGAGTTTAAAAGCTCAGCGTCACATGCCATCACATATTACTTGCCTGTATATAATATGTAAACCATAGTAATAGAAATTTAATGGTAAAGGTGTACTTCCATCAGTCCATCAGTATCTAATTTAATTGTATATTCTGTCTTTCCTCTCTCCCATCCAGTACTCTTTTTGCTGTCTCACTGAGATGCAGAGAGGTAGAGGGACAGGCAGCTAATCTGGTACTTTTAAGGGTTAAGCGTCCTTGGTATGCTTCAGCAGGTATAGTAGATTGAAGCTGAGCCTCCGCTGTGTGGACGTTTCACTAACCACAAAGGCCACCCGGCTGAGAAAGCAGAGTTATAGACCTTGAGCGTAAGGCAAATAAGTCTGGAGAAAGCTCTTTTGACTCAAAAATATTGTGAAGCTAAACAGTATTAAAATTCAAAAACATTCTCACAGCAATGTTCCCGGTGCTTATGGGGCACGTCAGTTATGCTCTGAATGCATAAAACAAAACTTTGGAGAGATGTTTGCAAGGGCGTTGGAGCTACTCTATAGACTTTGGCAATGTGATCCCTGCCTGGAACACCATTTAATTTTGGTTCACATCCCAATGGTTTGTGCGGGTAAGCGTGCTTCTCTAAGTGTGATAGAGTGAGAGACAGAAAAAGAGAGGGAGAGTCCTGGGGGACGGTGCTTGATCTGAAAATATAAACACAAAAGTGTACATGTTACACACACACACACACACACACACGCGCAAACTCGATGCTGTTCCTGCCTAAAGCATTTGCTTAACCGCAGTCGTGAGTTCAGCAATATGCATTTATCATCATTTTTTTTTTCTTTTTAATTTGATCTGCAGTTCATTATCACTTCAATGATAGTTTGGCTCCTTTGGCTTTAAACCCTCAATACTGTGTGCCAGCATAAATAATGAAGAGAGGAAGAGAAAGAAATACAGAGAGTCACCGACAGACACATAAGTTGCACAGACTGATGCGCATTACAATCCCTCTATTATGAGTACATGCCAAATGTCTTATCCAAGCATACTATGTTTATCCTCGACCTGTTGGACCTGTTTTGCATGAAAAAATATATATATATATATGTATAAATAGAAATCCATATTTAAAATAATTTTTTGATACTTATATCCTACAAAACTGACTCCAGCTCAGTATGCCAAGACTTCAGCCAGATAGACGCAGTTTCCATAATGCTCTCTACTGCCCACTTCTCACCTGTGGATCCCAAACTCTGGGTACAGACCAATTTCAAAGCAGCCGTTCTGGCATCAAACAGCAGGTAAACACAGGTGTTAGTAATTGCAATAATGAAAGGTCATTGGTATTGAGGTACACAGTTTTAATTAATGTGATTAGCAACATCTGTGTTTGCCTGCGATTCCATATAAAAATGTCTGCTATAAAACAAGTTTATCAGACTTATTTTTTGGACTCTTGGTTGCAGCACATAAACTCCGTGACAGGAGTTAGAGAGGGAGGAGGAAGAGCCCAAACACAGAGTGAAAGTAGTTGAAATTCAGGATATTGTTGCTTTGTAACTACAGCAGATGTTTAAATAACAGTTTTCTGACAAGTTTGCCCGAGCAACTTCATCTGTGCTGATGTGAAGTTTAGATACTCAGATAAATGTGTTGGAAGTTTCCCAGAAGAATTATTTGAACAAAATAAGAGTTGTTTAAAATGTGTTTTTGTAAGTAAGTTACTAAGTGAGCCTTTAGAAGAGTTTAGCGTAGTATAAAATATAACAGATGACTCTGACAGGTAGTGCAAGGTAGCATTGAATGGAAATAAAACCACAGTAACCTTCTGAAAAGTGAAACCTTCAGAAGACACAACAAGAAAAAGCAAGAAAAAAATAGTACAAAAGATACTGAAGAGGTGCAGAGAGCAAATGATAGAGTGTGATGTAAATCATGAGCTACACTCAATGGCTCATAAAGGGACTAATACACGAGAACAAAAGACCCAGAGAGACAGACCGAGCAAAAGACAGACAGATGCAGGCTGAGAGAAGGATGGAGTTCAGTGTAAGTTATGAGATGTTAGCTCCTCTGGTAATTCTGGTGATAAGTCTCCCTGCGCTATTGCTATAGCAACATCGTGCCCGTTTCGCTGCTGGCACGGTGATGGGCTTGGCCATTCGTTCAGGACACGCTGATTGAGCTGTCAATGCACTCGCAAACATGAGCTTACACACAAGTTAGAAGGCATTCAGATAAATCATTTCTCACGTGCAGCCCTAGCGTGCGCACACACACACACACACACACACTTTTTATCTCTCCATATCTGTCAGTGTATAAACTGCTGTGAGCTAAACATGAGAGGAGGTCAACTGAGGATGCTTTGAGAATTAGAGAAACAAGAAACAACTGGGTGCAGTCAGAGGCGGGACTCGGGCAAAGATCTCGTCGACAGAAAGACAGAGAAACATGGTAACAGAAAAGAACTATATAAGGTTGTCTCTAAGGGGTGTTGTACTTGTTCTGACACTCTCTTACAGCACTCCACGGTTACAGTCCATTACACACACACACACACATACACAAAGAAACCCGTACAAACGCGCTGTGGGTTTATTCTTTGATTTGTCCCTTTTCCTTCACTCTGACCACTGAGTTACAACCAGCCTGAGAGCGCTTGAAAGTGTGAACCACGTGTGCTCTGTGAGGACGTATATTAACTCAATTATTTTGCAAAAGTAGGTGCAGCTCATGTCAATATAAGCACGGCTGAATACACACATTTCTCGCCCGTTTCTAAAATGAGACCATCGTATTTAAGCGTGCTCATTTTTTTTGGTTTTAGGTCCGTGTAGAGTGTGCGTGCGTGTTTGTGTTTGTGCGGCAGTTAACTGTACGTATTCTTACGGCCTGCCACTGAACAAACTAATTAAGGAACAAACGGTGCTTCAAACCAACCAGAAAATTACCTCCCAACTCTAACAGGACAACCCAAGGACAGACAAGCAGGTTCTCTATCACATCTAGTCAGAACACAAAGCCTAATAAAGGCTTAGTGGGTTTATCGGACACCTAGCACGTGTCATTTTCAACACTTCACTAAGTGTAACTTCAGCATTAGTGCTTGAGTTTGTAAGAGTTTCCAGCACAGGACCTGACTACAAGACGTAGGATGTGTCTGTGGGTCAACACAGACAATCCCCACTTTACGCTTTTATACCTCTGGTTGACCTTTTTTTTTTCCCACCTCTTTTTTTTTTGTTTCTTTTTTTGCTTGCTTTAAGATAGACTGTAATTATAACACCTGTAGCAAAGTGAAGTTGTTGACTTTCAGTGTGAAGAGCAAATTGCAGGTGAATGTATCTCTCACTCAATACCACAGTTCTAGCTAATCCTATGGTATTTCACACCCAATAACTTCCAATTAAGCACTGTTATCCAGGGAGATGTTGCTGGCAATATCAATACCATCTATGTGACCTTCTGTTCCTCTTTCTGTTCCTGTCTGCACTTGACTCGTTTCTTCTCTCCCCTATCTGCGCTTCCCTTTCCGTCCTGTCACAGAGCTTCTCCCTTGCATCTCTCAGCTGTGTTAAATTCACTTTAATTGCTCTCTGCTGAACTTCAACTGTTACCCACAAATGATACACATTTGCTGCAGGATTTATCCTGAATATGTTTGGCGAAGCATCACCTAAATGGTTTAATTATAAAGCTAATTGTCACTCGGTTGCAGTGTGGCGACTCAGCGGTCTACAATTACTGTTGCTAATACCAATACTAATTCTACAGTTGCCTCTAAAAACAATGACATTATATTTTGTTTTGCTCTGTTTTGTTTTCTATCCATAGTGAAGACTTGTGGCAGTAATCTTCAAGGGCCATCAGGAACCTTTACATCACCTAACTTCCCAATTCAATATGAGAACAATGCACAGTGTGTGTGGATAATTACTGCCTCCAACCCCAATAAGGTAAGTCTTCACTTTGATTCTGTCTGTCAAACTCTCAAATGCATCATTTGGTGTGTTTTGCATTAAAAAAATAGACTTGCTTTAACTATAGCAACCTATGGCCTGTACCTTTACATGTACATATAGACCAAGTAATAAGTAAAATGTATCCTACTTTCTAATTCTAGAGTTTTAAGTATTTCATTATAAAGCAGTTTAACTCAGCCAACACACTTTGAATATATTATTATTATTATTATTATTATGTGAATGTGTATATGGAAGAAGCAATACTTTGTATTAGTGCTATGATTTTTATCACTCCCCGCATGCTCAAGCTAAATCTGAGAAGACCCGGAGGTTTTAAGTTCCACTTTTGGAACTTAAAACCTCCGGGTTATAGGTTTGGTGGAAGTGGGGCTTATGAAATCTTAAACAAGCAACAGCAGCACCGACACAGCCAGGAGTGGGAGTGCGTGTGAGCTGAAATGCTGCCTTACTGTAAAGGATATGCACTGTGCAGCAGTAGGTGCAGCATACCTGCCTGGCAGCACAGCCCAAGTTTTCTTCCTGAACCAGCTTGAAGGTTTCGTTCCATTTGAATTTTATGCATTCAGTTTAATTTTAATTGATTATAATTCAGCAGTTTTCACAAGCATTTAAAAAGTAAGTTTAGAAGCATTTTTTTACATAATTGAAATGAATTGATGAGAATTCACGTAGGAGGTATTGTAAATGATATGCCAGGCAAAGCATGTCTGTATTTGATTCTGATTGGTTAATCCACCACAAAGGGGCAGATGATGGGTTGGAGGTTAGATGGATATCTGCCATTGGTCGCTTTATGTCCCACGAGATATCCAATTGGTATTCAGACGCACATCCTCATTCGACTCGCGGCGCTGTTGTGACCGCTCTGTCGTCAGTGGCAACACCTGCGTCAGCACAATAGGGACAAACAAACACATACACGCGCGCACATACACACGCACAGAGACACACATGCGCTTACGTATATAGGTGCTCGAATGCACACGGCATAATTTTGGGACACACACATACACAGTCCCAGTTTGTTGGTGCTCACAACCTTTCTGTCTCTGCCCCCCTCCTGCTCTCACACACAGCGCTCTCTGTCACTGCCCAAGGCTTCTGGCTTTATGGTCTGGAGCAATGCATTCTGTGGTGAAGGCTATACTGTGTATGTGACAGTTGAAGGCTACAGCACTAAGGCCTTTGTGGACCCCTTGTGTTTTAGGTGTGTGCAATGT
Organism: Bujurquina vittata; assembly: GCA_015106715.1. Taxonomy (NCBI): domain Eukaryota; kingdom Metazoa; phylum Chordata; class Actinopteri; order Cichliformes; family Cichlidae; genus Bujurquina; species Bujurquina vittata. The sequence goes on from VUQK01002735.1 coordinate 11,436, forward strand.
GCGATATGTGTGAATGCTAATGGATATTGCCAAACATGTAAATCTAAGCAAAGACCAGATGAAGTAAAGCAAAAGGATGTTTTATAGCCCCGTATCTTGAAATTCTTTACAGACCTTGTAATGTATTGTAGTGATCCATGCCATATCGTGGACATGTCACACACCATACTTATGACCCTACATCAAACCAAAGGTCTTCAGGATATTTTCATACAGTATCAGTATCTACGGGAAGAGGCATCCTTTTAAACCACATCCCCAGTTGACATCTTTTACTCAAGCACTATTACTGTAAACATCGAAAGCGCAGCAGACTAAAATGATTCAAAATCTGTGCAACAGAGTGGCTTAGCTTACAGCACAAACAGGTGGTAGCTAATCCTGAAAACACCTGGTTTACTTTCACTGAAGTGAATATTCAACTCTAAAACATGAACTATGCCTAAAATTGACTTCTTCAGATTGCAGATTACCAGTTATACATGTTTTTTTTTTTTTAATCTGAGGGTTATACCGGGACCTGTGATTACATGTCTGTAACAGCACGTCTGCAAATTTGTCTTAGGTTGAGCTTGACAAAGAGTGACAAATCCTTGTCTGACTACAAATCACACCTTCATTTATTTTTCGTCTGTCTTGCTGAAGAAAAAGCTCTGCATCTTGCTTGCGGATTAGTATCTTGCTAGACTTTTTAAACTATCTTGCTAGACTTTTAAACAACTGGGCCCTGGTCCAGATCTGGGAGATCCCCCAGGAGACCATCCCTCATCTGATTATGAGCATCCCCCAGTGTTTTCAGGCTCACGTAGGGGCCATTCAAACTGTCTTTGAATTCAACCCTCTACACATTGATAATTTTGATTTTCATCTAATGATGTGGCATCATTTTGTTCCTATTGCCCAGTCCACACTGTAGATATCCAGCATGATTTCCCCCCCATTGAGATCTGATGTGTTTTCAAAGTGTTCCTTTTATGTTATTTTTTTGAGCAGTGTTCATTATTTTGATATTTCACCACAAAAAAAAAGAGTGTTAAAGACTCGCTGTACACAACATCACTCTGTCAACAAAGTTTGTAATAATCTATTTTAAAGGTTAAGTTAATACTACTACACTGCACAGGATATTGATCTGCAATTACTGCAGTCACTTTCTCCCGTTAAGACTGTGCTCACGGTTGGTGTTGAGCACATTTCAGTTAGCGCTTGAAAGTTCACGTTGGTTAAGGAATTCACATTCTGCATGGTTCAAATGTTTAGTGACAACAGGAAATTGTGGCTCCAGAGAAGCACCTCGTAGAGTAAAAGGTAATTTACTGGTTCAAAAGCAGGCTTACGTATGTTGGGCAGGTGACAGAGGCAAGCACACGGTTGGGAACTGGCAGGTAAACAACAGGTAATGGGCAAAAATGACTGTGACAGAATGGGAGCAGTGATGATCTGGTGTACTGGCAGTAAAAATCTGTTCTCAATTAGGGACCTGATGTGGGAATGAGGGGCAGCCTAGCAGGCAGGGCAGTGGTGGGTTGATCTCGGCATGAGGGAAGGCAACAGCATAAGAGCAAGCAGGTGTAAGCACCATCACAATCGTCCCAGCTGATCCTGTCTCCACAGCTAGTAGAACATCCTTTTTCTTTTTTTTTATTACTTCCACGCATCTCTCCCTGTTTCAACTTGTACTCTTTCTCTCGTGCTTCCCGTCTCATCCTTCTCTTTGTCTCTTTTTTGCACTGCCCACTCTCCTCCTCCTTAACTCCCAGAGGCACTGTCCTCAGAATTACCCAGATTCTTCATTAAAGAGCTCGAGCTGAAACCATCAAATTACTATTGAGAAAGGGAGAACACAGCGAGTGAAGAGGGCACTTGAGGGGAAAAATCAGTTTTTCACTGTTTCACTCGTATCTCTTTCTCCATTGCGCAAATTCTCACAGATTCTCACAGAGTCGCCCTTATACTCAGAAGTTAAAGAGACACAGTTTCCACAGCTCACCCACTCTTCTTCTTTCCCTGTCTTTGCAAGCCCCATTCCCTCCATCCCTCTCCTTCTACCCCCCCCTCTCTGTCAGGTTAAGTGTTAATGGGGTTCTATAGCTCTCTGATGTTATTGCTTCATTTAGTTTTGGCAGAATGAGCCTTTAGAGCCAATTCATTCTCTCCTGTTCTCATTTAACCTTGGGGATGCTAGGACAGCGTGCCCATTACTAGACTTCTCTTCTCTTCTCTTCTCTTCTCTTCTCTTCTCTTCTCTATTTTCTCCATCATTTGGTTTCTACTCCTCCCCGAGTTTCCATTGCCTGTGATATAAGTGAATCTAAATATTTCTTTCATGATATCACTTGGTTATGATGCTTTAGATTGGATGAGATGAAGCTCTTCACATATGTGCTTAGCTATCTTTTAGTACATTGTGACAGCTGGACACACACCTCTAAAGCAGGCACCTTTAAAGTATGTGCGAGTTTTCTGCTGCCCCGTTCACATTTGCATGCACAGTGTAATGCATAACGCATGGATACAAGAGGAGTGCTGCAGTGCTGCCATGATGAATATTTAGTTAGCACCCCTATAATAAACACAGGAAGTGCATACAAGGGCATTCAGTTCATAGAGAGCAAGGAATTGTTTTAGGTAGATTTTCCATTAATATTGTAAGCATTAAATTCAAAAATGCCCTGTAGGCTTAAAAAAAATCAGACACACACTGAAGGCAGCAGGCAAAGGGGGAAAAAACACTCCAGTGGTTTTCTTTTATTTTCTGTCATTAAAATGGTGTGCTTCTGCATCTTCCTGACGGGATGAACAGCATAGCACTTTTAAGGGCTCAGGTTAAAAATGTTAAACATTTATCACAAGAGAACTGTGATTCTAATGCTTTCTATGGTTCAGTAGTTGCATAGCAACAGCCTTTTCCACCGGTTCCTGTTCAGAGTTGGGATCTGGAAAGCACCTGGTAGTTCTAGATGAATAAAGTATAAGTAAGGGGCAAAACACTAAGTGGCAATGGACTTCAACCATCAGTCTTCATCAGCTGCATCCCAGGTCTCATCACAACGGCCCGATTTATACTGAACAAGCACGTTCAAGGCGAGCGAGTGGATCAGGGTTTATGGTAATGCTGTCACAGGCAATCTTTTATTCCCCAGCCCGGTCAATGCCCGCTTTACATCACTGACTGTGTCAGTCACCAGGTGTTTCACATATTCCTACAGTAACTTTATCTTCAAGGAATCTCTAGATCTTATTATGGCATGAGTAGGGAGGAGCTTCCCTCACCTCATTGTCTCCACGACAACCAAAGGAAGTGCTTTATCAAGCAGAAATCCAATTCTGTCGCCTCATTGGCCAGAAGCCATAGACGGATAGAAGGAAGACATGCAGGGGCCAATTAGAGAGCGAAAGAAAGGGTGGCCGAGAAGAGGGAAAGACAGAGGGAAGCAGCTAGTGAAAAGAATGAGACAGAGAGATGGATGTTTGCATGACCATCAACCAATTAGAAGAGGGGGGAAATATGTAGAGTACTCAGTTTCTTTTATCCTCAAAACAAACTGAGTACACTAAATGTAAAACAGAACACACACACACACACACACAAACAGTAACCGTCACACTGCCACTAATGAGGTTCCAATCGAAGCTGACTTCAGTACAGCGTTCATAGATGCACACGTGTACGGCCATGCATGGATTCAGTATAATGTGATTATGGCATAGCTATGTTTAATGTTGTGTGAACAGTGCTGATGTGTCATTAGGACATTCTGTAGAGGACATATACAAGGAGTTAGAACAGTTTATATGGAATACTCCCTATAGAGTGCTCACACATTTGGGGTAGAGGGATTCTTTACTCAACAACCAGGAGGCCACTACACCAGAAGTTTCATAGTACTGTAGATACCATTATCATAACGTGTTCTTCATCTGTAAGTACTGTAAAAGTTGGTGAAGAAGTGTAGTGTGAACGAGTGAACAGTAATGGGACCTCCCAGCTTACTTTATGAGCTATCAGTCTGTGAACGCCGTGTGTGGCGCATTGCAGCTAGGATTTCATTTTGACTTGTTTTTGACATGCACTTAACAAGTGAAACCCACTCACCTTGAATTCCCGGCGTTCCGTTGCGGTTCTTTACCTGGCTATGTTTGAGGATTTTTCCCTTTTATCTGAAAGCTGCTGTGGAAGGCTTTTGGTAATCTATAGCTCAAAATCAAAATATATCCATAAAGGACCCCCATTATTTTTCCACAGTTTGCACTTTTTGCTGTCATTACATTATTTCCACTAGCTATTACTATACCACATCAACAATGCCTTCACTTATTTCAATACTATTAAAAAAAAAAAACACACACAAATTCTGTCATATTTTTGGCATAGAATTCTGATCATTGTGTACCAAAACACAAAGAACATATAGTACAGGTGATATGAGAAAAGAAAAATGCTCCATAAAGGTTGTAAGCTCCTAAACAGTGCAGCATTGTGGCACGTTTTTCAGACATTCGATCGCATTCCATAAGTTCAGTTATTAGCATGGACTGTTGGGCCTGGCAATATGTCCTGTGGTATCTTTCATATTGATCGTTCACGTGAAACAGAAGATGAGTCCTAAATACTCGAACTTGCATAGTTAAATGTTGATTCAGGTATAGCAACAACTGCATGCAGCATTAAAAGAATGCAAGCATTGTGATCATTATCCTTGCAAAAACACAATATGGCGTTGTCTTTCTATAAAAAATATACTACAACAACAATTCTCACATAAACTGGGAGGGACTTGCTGCTGAATTGCGATCCTGCTTTTATTTCACGAGAATGTGATGATAAATGTGTGTGAATATGGTGACTGTGTAATCAGAGAAATAGATACAGTAATCTCCACAAAGCTGTGTCTGTTTGCTTTTTGTGTGTCTGTGTGTATGCTTTCCAGAGAGATTTTAACAGGTTTGTAGGTAATGCTTTAATCCAATCTGCTGCCTTACATACTGATAAGTCTGAGTCAGCATCTTGAGCAGTGGGGAGATTGCTGCTTCATCTTTGTACAGTATACAATGTTGCTTATTTCGTTTCCAGTGAAATCGGGTGATGGTGCTGTTATGCTTGTGCCAGTTTGCATAATTTTGTTTCGGTATGGTTACATTAATTGTTGCCAGACAAAAACTACACAAGTATTACATACCATAAAAATTGACTCTATATACTAAAACAAATCAGCCCGAGCGTATGAGAGTAAAGCAGCAGTTGAGTGGAAAAGCATTGCCACTGTTTAGTGTGCTCAGCTTTGCCCTCTGTGTTTTTATAAATTCACTGGCTAAAGTCCTACAAAGAATAAGCTTTATGCTTCAATATGCTCAGTAGTGAAATCATGTTTCTGGTTTTTAAGTTGTAGTGATGACGTCTTACTCAAACGTGATAAATGTAGTTATGGAGGCTGCTGATATGCTTTAAAATTTGCTTAGTGTTAACACACCAGCATACAGAAAATAAGACCTGTGTGATGCATTTGGATGCCTTTGAAGTGCTCCAGCGGAAGATTCATTCTGGAAATCTGGAAATTCCTCACAAGGAGAGAAGAAGAGTAGGGCGGAGGCAGAGTGAGGTTTCAGTCGTCCCCTGAGGGTCAAGTCCGAATCTTAGCTTGAAATATTCCACCACTGTACTTTGCTAGCATCAAAGTTGTGCTCATTATTACCCCCATTTCTTCTCTTCCTCTGTCCTCTCCTCTTCCATCTTCCTCCATCTTCTTCATTCTCTCTATCAACCCTCCCCCCTTTCTCTCTTCTCCTTTGCCAAATGTGGTTCTCTCTGGTCTTAGATGAAACAGAAAGTGTTGGTTTAATAATTCCTGATCAGGGTTTTGAGCTGTGTGCTGGTCCTCACTGCTTCAAGTGTAGAGCAGAGGTGTTCCTTATGTTTCTTATCCCTCTTCATCGCCAATACTGAAATGAAATCATGCCTCATTATGTGATGCATGAATGAATGCCAATGATTCCCATATAGTATGTTCAGGTAGTGGCAGGGATAACTTTGATATCATCACAGGTAAAAGTCTTAACATAAAAAGATATGCAAAATTAAGATATGTTTTGCCATTATTTATATAATTTATTATCAATATCATGGCCCTATTTGTAGTTTTAATTGGTTTTCTTTATATAGTTTCTCTTTTCTTCTCTTTTCCATCTATGCGTTTTAGGGCCGCTATTGGACACAAAATAAAAATGCATTATAAGAAAGTAACTTTTTTTTTTGTTTATGAATCTGGACTTTTTTAGGATAAAAAGTTGTGCTGGTATGAAGTTGAAATTTTAGGAGACACAGCTCAGTTCAACGACCTCTAAACTGATGCTTGTTTAACTGCAATCAATAAACATATTCCCAGATTGGGTGCTGAGATTCTGAACTTTGTTTTTAACGTTGCTTCTCTTTCTTCTTCTTGTTATTGATTTAGTAGCCGTGCTTATATAAAAAAAAAAAAAGAAAAAAGTTATGCATCACTTTTTGACTTACCTGACTTGCCATAACTTGAAACTCACATGAATGTGAATATGCTTTTTTTCTTGCATGTCAACTTTAGGTCATCCAGATCAACTTTGAGGAGTTTGACTTAGAGATTGCCTATGATACTCTAACTATTGGAGATGGAGGGGAGGTTGGAGATCCTACAACTATTCTACAGGTGTAAGTATTATAATTATTTGCTAAAGTCACCCCTTGTAGTTTTTTTTTTTTTGTTATGCTTCCAAGGAGGCAGACTTTTTTTTTATTTTTTTCGTTTTTTTTTTTAGTAAAGT
>VUQK01002735.1:20635-50061 GCA_015106715.1 Bujurquina vittata
CTGGCAATGCAGTGAATTCCAAAAGTGGTGTGACAATGACACTTGTTTTGATATATCTCTGCCCTTTATGCTCCTTGAGTTTCATTGGGAAGTTCAAATGATATGGTGACAACACAGTGATTAAAAGAACATAATATCAAAATTATTAAAATAGAAAATAATGAAATATCACTGTCTCTCTCTTAAAGGAACTCTACAAATAACAATGTATTGGTGGCATTTTTTTAAAGGTAGTAAATGAGACAAAGACAGCACAAGACTGATAAAAAGTTAGTTTAAAAACTAACTTGAAATCATATCACCTTCATAAAGGATGTATGGTTGCTGTCTAAGTGATAATTGTGCATATATTTTCCTTTAGAGATCAGTAGATAAGCTAATGAAGACCATCTAAATGCATCCATGCTGATAGCATTGCTTCACTCTTTGGGAGTGATGGTTGGATTTCCTTTCTTAATCTGTACCCAGTAGTACACAGAAAGTATATACAGCAGAGCCTCGATAAATTATGTAAGAAAGTACTGCTGGTTGCTCCCAATATCTACTGCCTATCATCATTTGATTTTTTTTAAGTGTGTCCCCTTTAATTACCAACATTCACAATTCATCATACTGATAAACATGTGTCTGGCATTCTTGGATTGTCGTGACCCGAACTTTAAATGTGACTTTTTTTTTCTCCATCAAACCCCAATACCATGAAAAGTTGTACCAATTCTCAATCCAAGATAAATGTGTTTGTCTCAGAGTGCTGGCTCCATCACCCACACGATTTACTATAAAGGTGGGTGGTTGTCTGAGATGTATGTGTGTGTGTGGTTTTTTTTGTTTGTTTTTTTGTTTTTTTGAGAAAGAAAAAAAAGGGGGCACACTGTGTGTGTTGGTGGAGTACATTTGTGTTCCTAAAGCCACATCCCATAGACCTTGGCTATGAAATATAAACATTATCAGTAACTCCAGCCCTGCTGCAAAGCCACCGACACACCGGCAATGTATGTGCATGTGGGTTTCTGTGAGTGTGCATGTGTACTAGACAGGTCCTCCATCAGTGAGCCAACGAACCTCTACCAACAAGTCACTCACCTCTCTCGCTCCTCACATTCTCCCTCTCTTCCCCTTCTCTCCCTGTCTCTCATTTTTCCTTATTAGCCAGCTATCTATCTATCTATCCACCATCCGCTCATTCCCTTCTTTCTGAAATCACAACATTTTCTCTGTCAGTTCTAATGCACTGTTGTTTGGCTTCCCTGCTTCTCCCCTTTCCTGTGTCAGACAGCCCTTTTCTCTTCTGTTGTCTGTCAAATGACCAGTCCTGCATCTTTTTTTTTCTCTCTCTTTTGCACGTATTCCCGCCCTGTCCATCTCTGTGTTTCTGCTTTTCTCTTTCTCATGGTCTCTGTCTGTGTCCCTCTCTTTTTCTTGTCACCATTCATCTATTATTAAAGCCAAGGTCACCGACCTGGCAACACTTTGACTTCACTCCTACTGCAGAGCATACAAATCACACCCACACACACACACACACACACGCACTAACGCATACACACAGTTTCCTATATGACTATAGGACATTGTATTTACTTACATAATTCCCTGCAGTTTGACAGTAACCATTACTCCAGACTACTATACTCTAGCATTAAACCAGGTGTTCAACCTAAAACTCTGCAGTTTACATGACTTCATGGTGCTTTTTGTCCCCTAGAAGGAGATTAGTCCTCCCAGTATGACAGTGTGAACATACACTTTATTGCCAAGTATTTGCTCATCTACCTTCCCATGCAAATAAACTTGAGTGACATCCTATATCATCCACAGGGTTTAATATGATGTTGGCTCAGCCTTTGCAGCTATAACAGCTGCAGGCCTTTTGGGAAGGCTTTCCACAAAGTTTAGGAGTGTTTTTATTGGAATTTTTGACCATTCTTCCAGAAGCACATTTGTGAGGTCATCCACTGATGTTTGAAGGCCTGGATCACATACGCCTCTCTAATTCATCCCAAAGGTGTTCTATCGGGTTGAGGTCAGGACTGTATGCAGGCCAGTCAAGTTCTTCTGCATCAAACTCACTCATCCATGCCTTTGCTTTGTGCACTGGTGCGCTGTCACATTGGAACAGAAAGGGGACATCCACAAAGTGTTCCCAAAAAGTTGGGAGCATGACAGTGTCCGAAATGTCTTGATGTCCTGAAGTATTAAGAGTTCCTTGGAACTAAGGAAGTAAGGGGCCGAGGCCAACTCCTGAAAAACAACCGTAATCCCCCCTCCACCAAACTTTACACTTGGCGCACTGCAGTCAGACAAGTACTGTTCTCGTGGCAACCGCCAAACCCAGATTCATCCATCGAATTACCAGATGGAGAAGTGTGATTCATCACTCCAGAGAACACTGCTCGAGTCCAGTGTGCTTTACACCACTGCATCCGATGTGTTGATTTGCGCTTGGTGATGTAAGGCGTGGATGCAGCTGCTCAGTCATGGAAACCCATTCAATGAAGCTCAGTGCATGTTGTTTTCGAGCTAATTTGAAGTTTAGAGCTCTTGAGAGTGATCTATTCTTTCACAAATGCATGCAGAAGCAGTCGGCATGCCTAGGTGCTTGATTTTATATACCTGTGGCCATGGAAGGAATTGGAACACCTGAATTCAATAATTTGGATGGATGAGTGAATACTTTTTGCAATATAATGTATTTATGTGCCCACATTTAGCAGTCTAGCCTGTTTTTTTACACCAGTCTTTCAGTCAGTTACCAGCCTTGATTTAAGGGAGCATGGCGACGTTATTGGCTTGTTCACATTAAAGTTTCAGTGAGTTTCTGTCTACTCTGTGAAAATAATCATTTATCATAAGCTCACGCTGTGTATCTATCTGCACAGTTCATAATGAGGTGTCAGTGAGGTTTGAGGGTAGAATATATTGCCATATATAAGTGTAGGATTGTTGGTACACAGTTAAAAGTAATGCCACAGCATCTCAATCATGTTGAGGTCTAAACTTTGCAACGCCTCGATTGCTTTACTTTTTCAGCCATTCTGTTCTAGATTTGCTGCTGTACTTGGGATCATTGTCCTGTTGCATGAGCCAGTTTGGGCCATCTTTAGCTGTCAGACAGATGGAGTCACATTTAACTCTAAAATACTTTCGTATACAGAGGAGTTCATGGTGGACTCGATAACTGCGGGTCTGATAACCCAGGTCCTGTGGGTGCAAAACAAGCCCAAATCATCACCCTTCCACCACCGTGCTGACAGTTGTTATGAGGTGTTTGTGTTGATATGCTGGGCTTGGCTTTCTCCAAACGTGGCACTGTACATTATGTGCAACTTTGGTTTTGTCTCTCCAAAGAACATTGCTCCAGAAGTCTTGTGATTTTGTTCAGATGCAACATTGCACACCTAAGCTGTGCTGTCATGTTCTTTTTCAAGTGACGAAGCTCTTCCAAACAATCCACCCTTGTTCAGTCTTTTTCTGATTGTACTGTCATGAACCCCAACATTTAATATGCTGACACCTGTAGAGTGTGAGGTGTAGCTCTTGGGTGTTTTAGCTCTTGGGTTTTTCTGAGCACTGCTTAATCTGACCTTAGGAGTGAATTTGCTGGGACATCCACTCCCAGGAGGATTGCAATAATCTGGAATGTTTTCCTTTTGTGAATAAAGTTTCTCATTGTGGAATGATGAACTTATAACCCTTTCTGGATTGATGGGCAGCAGCGGTTGTTTCCATGAGATCAATGTTGATGTATCTTCTCCTCTGCACACACCTGAATACTTAAGACCATCTAACTGCCAAAATGTGAGCTTTTATAGAGGTGCTCACACTTGCTTACGATCAGGTAATCAAATGAATTGGTTTAGCAGTGCCTGGCTGCTACAGGTACAGGTCATTTTCACAGGACTACTGTAGCTCTGTGTTTTGGTTAATAATGACACTACATAGTGTGTCATGTGTTGTTGTTCATCTGAGATTGTATTTCCAAATTTTAAGACCTGGGAGTCTTTTTTTTTTTTACTGTACTAATACGTTAAATATGACTATATATAAAAAACATAGTGACATCCGCAGTACATGCACAATGCAGTCACATTCAAAGCATAATAGTACCTTAAATCATGGACTTAAGTCATGCATTATTACATTTACCAGTCATATTTTTTATAAAGGATCAGTGCAGGTGTATTAAACAAATAATTGTGGTTGCAAAGTTTGTTTAGACTCCGCAAAGGGGCTTTATGTTTGAGCTTTCAAGTACTGAGTGAGATTTCGGAGCCCCACCATTGCTTTCTATAATTTCAACCCATCAGCTGCCAATTGGATTGGTGCAGCAGTCAACACTCCACACAGAACATACCCTCTGGTTCGCTTTGGCGTACTCACTGATCCTTCCCATTTGAGAAAAGCACAGGAACTCATTGATTCTTGCTCCCCTTCAACTTACCAAAGGAATGTTTTGATAAGGAATGGGACAATTAAAATGAATGCCGTGTGTGTTATGCCTATGATGGCAGGCATGAGGTTTGAGAATCAAGACATATTGCACAAGCTACCAGTCAGGACTGGTCAGGGCTAGATGACTGTCAGTATTCACTTCCTAAAGCCCATTCTGAGCCAGGGCTGTATGTATGTGTGTGCTTAGTAATCTATGTTACCAGTTTTATCATATATCGTGGGTCCATAAACACAGTACACAAATCTGTCTGTGATTTTTTTTTTTTAAATTTGCAGTGGACTTATATGAACAAAGTGCAAATATTTGAGTCACCTCACTTCCATTCTCATACAGACACATCTGAATGGTGATTTTGAGAATTGGTTTCCAGCGATGAGTCATTCCCCCCAGCTCCAGCTTTTTTAAGTGCATCATTCTCACATTATCCCATCATCCTGTGTTATATAATGCCGGTCTTGGAGACTTGAGAAGTGCAGCATAAACATCAAGGGCCTGCTTCATGGCCAGCTGCAAAAGAGGGTGAAATAAACTCATGACAAATGTTTTTAATTTACTGTAGTTACATGTCACCAGGTTGATCTCAGTGTGTTAGTAGCTTATCTGCTGTTACTGTGCAGAAAAAGCTGAAACACATCGTCCTACCTGCTGATATTCCCATACCGGAATTTGAGTGTTAATGGGCTGCTGTTTTTCTGCTCTGTTCGCTACTCTTCTGCCTTCAACAGGATGCCATCACTGAGCCATAATGTCAGCTCTTCCTTTTGAGTTTTTTAGATTAGATATTTCATCTGCTCTTTATGGTTTTTAATATGTGATGTGTTTTATAAGAGGGAAAGATGTCAAGGTGGATTTTTATGGCACAGTGACCCTTGATTTGTTGGCTCCTTAATGTATGTGTGTGCTGAAAGGGACAGAGAAAGAGCAGAGCATGGTTGCCAGTGAATTCATCTCTGTCTGCAGTTGTGCTTCCATGCATTTTTAAGTGTGACAGCAGGTTTGCCTAATACACTGCTCTTTGCCTCTATCTATAATGCATTTCCAGTGTTTACCATGCCGTGCTTTGTCTATCATTTGTCCAGTCTTATTCATCTTTTTCCTCTTTAGCTTGAATTACCACATCACAGAGCAGTCTGTGTCTTCATATGTATCTGTTTTCCCTGTGCACCCCGGCTAGGTGCATGAGAAGCGTTTTTATGGACTGATCAGATTGCACGGTTATTCTAAACGGAGAGTGGAAGAGAGGGAGGGCGTTTGCAGTGATGCCTCAAAGACAAACTGAGTTATCTTATACATATTATTTACCGGTGGACACAGTACTTCGAAGAGTAACAGAAACTACACTGGCGCTTGCAGTGCCTGTGGCATTTCAATCCTGCTGTGTATAGTTCAGGTACTGAGAAGGACTTTCTTGATCACACCGGATGAAACGGCATTGATTCAGAGCGGCAGAGGGACCATAAAATACAAATTCATGAAATATTTATTCACAACACAACCATAAATGTGGTTCAATTTTACAGTCAGTAACCTGAGTACTGGGGTAGTGAGTCAAAGCTAGATGCTTTTTTTTTTTTTTGTAAGCGCGTGTGTTCCTGAGGTAACTTGTGAAGGGCAGGGCTGACTTGATCACAGCTCTGTAAAGCATATTTCATTTTCTATTCATGAATTATTGACTCATGTAATATTCAGTCCGGGCAGTGTTGTTGAAATGCTATATGTGCTTTTCCAGTGTAGTCAAAGTTTGCAAAGCATTTAATTGTTTCTTGCATTAAGTATTAATAAATGATATATATTTCAAATCACGCATGGCATTGGGTAACCGAGCGGGCACAGTTGGTGAAGAGTTGCTTTGCCTGATGGCCGTTTAAGATGTCAGTTTCCAAATCCGTGTGATTCTCTAATGCTGAGGGAGATTAAAGAGACACAGAGCGATTTGGTAATGTTTGCTTACGAGATGTAATTGTGGCCCTCGCTGGTCATGAAGTAACTTGAAAAGCTCATTGAGGAGGAGCTCCAGATGGTTTTTAGAGCTCATTCGGCTCTTTGCGTTTACTTTAAACTGAAGAGAGATTTATAAAATGTTGCTTTGACTTTACTTAAGTATATACTTGGCAGCCTTTTATTTCTTTGCATTCCAGGTTTGATTTGATGCTGTGCACTTACGGCAGTAGTGTGTTCGCCTTTATTGAAAATTTTCAGATTTCTTTAATTGCTCTTTTAGACTTTCTGGGATGATATTTCCAGATGGAGAGAAGTAACCTAAACATCTCTAAAACAAATGAGATTGACCAAAAAAAGAAAAAAAAACTTCAATATGTGCGACGTGTGTCTCGTTCTCTGGCCTGCATTCTTTTTTTTTTTCTTTTCCTTTTGTACGGAGATGATTGCAGGAATCTTTTTGAAGCTCACTGATAACCATTACAAGGTCATGAGGCAGAATGTGGGCGTGTTGCTGGGGCGTTTTTACTGCAGACTGAAGTGATATATTTCTGCACCATAATGTGTAAATATCAAAGAATGCACCCCACTTATTATTTGTCATCCTGAAGTCCAGTTTGCAGAGATTTACTGGCATTTCAAAGTTACATCATTTGTGCACATTTTGTGCACTTTGTGTAACGAGCGCTGACAGAGATTGTGTGTGTTTTAATGAGAGCAGAAAATTGATGTCTTTCTTATACACATCTCCTATCGAATCAATCCTCAAAAGCTCCTCGGTGGCCTGGTTTGGAACCTGAGAGAGGCAGAAAAGAATGTCAGTATTGTGAGTGTAATAAATGAGATCATTTTTATTCAACAGAGCATCCTCGCTGATGTCTACAGTGTGAACAAGTCAATTTGAGCCACTCCCTTTAGGTCACAGAATCAGACAAGTACAAGCTAATTAGACGGGCTAAATTTCTCATTTCTTCTTCACACTGCAAACCTTCTTGAGAGTACTAATAGACTTCCCACTCAATACCTCTTTTTCTGTGGCTCGAACAGCTGCCTTAGATTATTGTTTGTTGTGCTTTAATGTGTTCAATGCGTCTTCGTTTTGTTTTGTGACCTCTGATAAGGCAGAACAGCAGCAGCCTCGAGTTGCAAGAAATAGTTTATAGCATATAGCAAAGATTAGCCTGTGCATATAATACAATAAGCATTCATTCACCATTAGCAACCTAGTCTTAAAGCATTGTCACAAAAGAGAAACAGCCAGTAAAACTTTTTCCCTCAATCTCATTATGCCTTTCAAAATCTATTAGCTCACTCTTTCAGATCTATAGCAGGTAGTGCATTTTGCACATTATCCTTTTATGTGTGAGTATGTGCCTGTGCGTCTTTGTGTGTGGTGCCTATATACACTAAAAGAGATGAAAACCACCTGCCTAATACTGTGTGTAGGTCACCCTTGTGGCACCAAAACGGCTCTGACCGATCAGGTCATGAATGAAGGACCTCTAGGGGTGAGTCCTGTGTGGCTTGTTCTGACAGATCCTGCAGATGCTCACCTATAGAAGCCTATAGGACCCCTATGGGTCTTTTTTATGGTGTGCTGTCCTGCTGGGGGAGTCTGGAGCCATCATGCAATGGCCTCCAACAGTGTTCAGGTGGGTGGTACTTACAATAAATGCCAGGTCTTACAGTTTGATCAGTGCTATTCGTTTTTTTTCTCAGTGGTTTTATTGTTGCAGCTCATCAGTGTGTGTATTCTTATGGACAATATGGCACGATCTGGAGTTTAGCAAAATGTGCAAACCAGACATAATGCTGAAGTTACACAAATGTGCACATTCACTCACACACTTGGATATTCTTTGAGGAGCCTAATCCCCTTTGTGAATCTGTCAGCCTTGTTGTTACAAACACAATAGGATTATTTATATGTATGTGTGTGTGTGTACCGGTGCAAGTGTGTGTGTAGGTGTGTGTGTGTCTGTGTAGGTGTGTGTGCACGCAAAGAAGAAAAGCAGCAGCAATGGAGGAATGTTCCGACAGCGTGCCGCTTTCTCGCCAAAGTAATTTGTTCTCAGTTCTTTCGCTGTGTCTGTGCATCTGCGTGTGTGTTCACATGCAAGCGTGTGTGTTAGGCAGGCTGTGATTGGTTGAGGCTGTGGGTCTCATAAAGACGATGTCATGATGGAAATTAATGCAATACATCACAAACACGCACGCAAACATGCACAGAGACACACGCACATTCATAGTAACAGTGAAACACACACACACACAGACACACCTACACACACACACACACAAGACACACACCTTTGCTTCCTGCCATGGGCCACTCCTGTAAATAACACTGAAAACGAGAAAGTAGAGCAGGGGATTAAAGGAAAGGAAGGCTGGGGAAATGGAAGGTATATTTCCAGATAGCCTGTCTCCAACATATTATAAAGAATTATGATGACACAGTGGCGCCTTTATGTAGAATCAAAGAAAGAAAGATCTGTCAAACATTATGGTCAGCCTGAATATATAAAAAAAAAGATGTGTCATGAATACGTGCAAGCTCAGGGGAAGAAGGCAACAGACAGGCATGGATACAAAATATGCTCTAGGCTACATGAACTGAGAAGCAGACGCATTTCAGAAATTCACCTGACTCAGCGAACCAGGAGCCAATCATCTTCAAGTAAGACTGGGTTCGGTTGGCAGTGTGTTTCTGTTCAAAATGGATGATGAGCTCTTGTAACCTGACATAGTGTTGCACATAACAGACAGATGACCACTGAGTGTTTGAGACTGATAGCACTGCATGGCTGCACAAAATATTGCTAAGACAGAAACACTTGGTGTGCCGGCTGTTGAAAACAGTCAATTTACAATTTAGCTAAACTGACAGAACTGAAGCAGATGCATAAAGCTGAGTTGTAAATTTAAAGTATGGCGTTCGCAGTGTCTCGTCATCTTTAAGTTCATAACCAAAAACTATTTAAAAAAAGTTACTGTCCTTGTGACTCTAGTAGGTGCCTACTACTCCTGTTCGACCACACAGTCACAGATTACAGACAAAATAGTTTAAAACCCTTATGATGAGAGAAATGATGTAAAAACCTAATACTAGTGGGAACGACAATCAAATAAGGATTGCAAACGTGGAGCCTGTTTCGCCAAATATTCCCTAAACTTTGGCCAAAGCTTGAACTTTGATTCATTACAAAAACAGTGACAGTGATGTGTGGGACGTGACACTGCCCCTATTAGCAACCTCTCTGTCTGCAGGCTCACACATCTTTTCTGTAAAATTGGTTTCTGTTGTTAGGGTTATGCTAGTGAGCTCTATTGTCAATCCTATTTCTTTCTGGAAGTGTCCTTTGGTAGTTACTACTACTTTCTTCCTTTAAGGAACAATGATCAAATTACTTGATTGTGTTTCATCTACTTGGCAGTTTTGTTGTTGTTGTCGGTTTTCAAATTATCTTTTAATCACCCCCCCCCCCCCCCCCCCCCCCCCCCAGTGACTGAAGTATGTAGCATATGATCTTAACGGTTTAGGTTAGGATTCCTGTCAACATGGGCTGTTTATAGTTGTCTTTTGGGACCATGTTGCTGCTCATGTCTTCTTTTGAATCTGTGTCATTCCAGAAATAGACAAAGAGAGTTGCGGGGACCCTGGAACTCCTCTCTATGGAATAAGAGAAGGTGACAACTTTTCAAATGGAGGAATCCTGAGGTTTGAATGCCAGTTTGGCTTTGAGCTGATTGGAGAAAAAACCATCTCCTGCCAAGACAACAATCAGTGGTCTGCAAATATCCCCATATGCATATGTAAGTATTAAAATCATTTGTAATTGATTTTCAGGTATATGACAGCATTGGATTAAACTAAAAAAAATATATGGCATGTGCACTGCTGTGATGTTGATAAATTTCAGTCTGACCTGTCACTAGGGTGACAGTACAGAGTTTATTATGGCCTGGGGCGCATGATGACCGATGACGCTGTGGAGATGAATATTTAACAGAAAATTTCTCCCCCTGTATGCCTTCCCCGTCCCTCATATGCTTCCTGAAAATTGTGTGTCTCTCTGTGATTTTGTAATTCTCTTCTTCCAACAGTCCCCTGCATGTCCAACTTCACTGCTCCCTCAGGAACTGTCCTCTCACCAGATTACCCAGAAGGCTATGGGAACAACATGAACTGCATTTGGCTCATCCAATCAGATCCGGGCTCCAGAATACACTTGGCATTTAATGACTTTGACCTTGAGGCACCTTACGATTCCCTAACAGTGAAAGATGGAGAGACAAACGATGCCACCGTCATTGGGAGGTTCTCGGGAGCTGAGAGCCCTTCCCATCTGACGTCTAATACCAACACACTGAGACTGGAGTTTCAGGCTGATCACTCTATGTCAGGAAGAGGATTTAATATCACATACAGCAGTATGTATTTCATTCTCCTATTAGTGTTTAATTCCACTCAAATATGTAACTTTGTTAAACTCTGTTAAAAATAGAATTATCATAATGTGCTTTAAATGATATCTCTAAGCACTTTGTTACAAGAAGCCTAACACAAGACATAATTTGTTACAATTTTTTTTTTTTTTGCCGAATTAGTGAAAAGTGGGAACCATATAATAATATTGTTGCACAAACAGGGTGATTCCCAAAGAGCTATAGGCCAAAAACCTGGCCTATCTCAGCATGGTGTGTAGTGTTTCCTTAAATAAATTTGAGGAAACTGGACAAATGAACAACAATTTGCGAGATTGATTTTCCCCGATCCTCACAAGGTCATAAGTATGCATACAGGGTCAAATATACACATACACCCCCACTAATATTTGGTTTAGTGTCCCTTAGCAAGTTGCACCTCAGCCCGACCATTTTGGTAGCCATCAACAAACTTCTGACATATTTCTGGTTGAATATTTGATCGCTCTTTTGTCAGAATCCTTAGAGTTCATTTAATTTGATTAGCTTCGAGGCGTGGACCTGACTTTTAAGCATAATCCACAAATTCCACCCTGGAAAAAGAAGAGTTCAAAGAAATCATTAAAAGCCCCAAATTACCCCGACATTCATACCCGTGATAAATGTATGTGTGGACCACAACTGTATATATTTATCCATACATTAAACAATTTTGTTTGCAATTTTTTTTTTTCTGACAGCCAAATCCAAATTATTTTACTGTGTTTAAAACTCACATTCTCCTCTCATTCATTCAATCTTTCAGTTCCATTTAAAGCTCTTCTAATTCCCTACCGACTTGAGGTTTCAGTGGTGCTAAAGACAAAAGACGAAAGGGGGTTTTTGTAATCGACGAGGGGTCCTGTGGTCATTATAGCAGCTAAGAATAGAGGTGTAGGTTGTAGAACAAAGAAGTAGCAAAGGCAGGAGAAGCTATAAAGCAAAATTTCTGGGCAACTTGTTGTCAAAACTAGGCTCAGATGACAAGATGGATACCATTTTCATCTCTGTGCGTCCAGTACAGAGAGAGGTCCAGGATGTATTTAGGCTTGAAAGACTTGAAACAAGAGGAAACAGTCTATTTCCGACAAAAGTAAAAAAAAAATCACCATCCAATAACTCATAATAAATGGTCTTTTTTTAAACATCATATCTTGTCTCTTTAACCTGCATCAGAATAAACATCAGCATTTTATCAGCAGTTAAGATCTCAGAAGTTCTGTCTGCCTTATATTTTTGTCATCTGTGCAAATTTTTGGAACTGATCAAAATCTATGCTCAGGTGCGTTGCTGACTGGCTTATAAGACGTCAGGATACAGCGTGTACACTAAATAAGAAGATTTAGCCCCTGCTTTGCAGTCTTTGAGCTAATTTAGGCAAACCACGTCTGCATACCGGGCAACAGAAATGGAAATTGATATTGATCTTCTCATCAGACTGGGTTTGACAGCGTACATATTTACCAAAGTGTTCTGTCCACAAGTTTTCTCACAGTCTATCTGTGATATCATCTCACACCATTTTGTGTATATGTGACTTTTCATTATTTGCTTTGGATGACTGCATTTGTAATTTTTACATTTCTTTACCAGCTGAAACTGACCCTGCTTTAACAGGCAAAACATGAGCATTTATAGGTTAGTTATAATCTGATGAGCCAGATCATTATGGTTTTATCAGGAGCTACTTTAGATCCGAACCAAGCTTCAAGCGAGTATACTGTATCATGAGCAATGATCATATGTGCAGGAATATAAAACAGACGAGGCTTTTTTTTTTATATATTTTGCTGGCAAGGACTGAACAGAAGAAGATGTCAAGTTGCAGCAACAGATCTGCATGATCAGTTCTGAAATATTTCATCAAAATGATGAGCAAAACATAGCCTGTGAGCAGCTGTAAAGTATAGGGCTCGTATTCCTTAATAACATTTCTGGTGTGTGGATCTGTCTCTCGATGTGAAGCTGTAGTCGCCAATATCTCCCTCATCATTTCTGTGTCTCCTTGTAACTTTTTTTTTTAACCACAGCATTTGGCCATAATGAGTGCCCAGACCCCGGCATTCCCATCAACGCTCGTCGCTTTGGAGACAGCTTCCAGCTTGGCAGCTCCATCTCTGTGGTTTGTGAGGACGGTTTTATCAAAACCCAAGGAACTGAGACCATCTCCTGTCAGCTAGAACGAGGAAAAGTCATGTGGAGTGGGCCCATTCCTAAATGTGAAGGTAAATATTGGCTGGATTGCTGCTTAAAATATTAACTGGGGAACAATATGTTATCCAAGATATCGTGATTAACACTTTAAAACTCTGGAGAGGCAGAAATTATGTGCTGTCATTTCAACTGAAGGGAAAATATAGAGGTGGCCAGTTAACCTAAACACCCAGGGAAATAACTGTTAATGAACTGCTGCCACACACATAGCTGCTAGCTTATTAATATTCGGACTGTAGTAGTGTTTAGGAATTCAAAATCCTCTTTTGTAACATGTGGGAACAACAGAGATGACCTGTAACTCAACATGAAAGTAATCACACTACATGCTGTATAGGAATGTGTTAACTAGAGCTGTGAGGAAGTTCTTTAAATGTCAGGTAAGGTCACAGCATAGCACTTTGCTTCAAATTATTTCACATCATTCTGTTATATTATTATGTTTAACTAAAGTTGCATTAGGCCAAAGTCTAATCAACAGCTCACGTAAAAGTTGTCGAGTACTGAAGAATAAAATGCGAATTTGACCTATGATGCTCAGATGGAACGAAGAGATTATCGCCAGCACACAAGTGCTTTGAAATTGCTCCAGTGGTAAATATAATTAACTCAAGGTATTTTCAACACAGCTATTGGTGATAGAGCCTTTGATAGTACAAAGAGGGGCTGCGTTAATTATGCTGCAGGTCATTTAAAGTCCCAAGATTCATTGTATCTAATGTGCGCCTATAACTACTTGGATAGAAAATCCACTTACTTACTTATATTTAGGAGGTACAGACCAGAACAAATTGACTTGAGACACTTAGTTAAACTTTAAATAAATTTGAAAAAAAAAAAAAGACAGCAACAGAATAGCTCTAGGCTCATACGACATTGTAATAACTGTCGAGTGACTGCTCCTTTTAAGTGTTCGTGTATATTTACATAATATGAATATTTTATGCTGTCCTTGCATCAAGTGTAGTGCAATGACTTATTTCTGAGGACACAATTTATCAGTATTTTTATCAAATATTTAAACCGATTGGATGCTTCAGCAGATTCTCAGCCAAGTGCAAGAATCTGATGTGATTTTGGGGGGTATGTAAATGGTTATTAAAGCTATACTAGCGATATGTTTTATGTGCATAACATTGTTCTCTTCTCTTTCTGCCAACGCTAATAAGGAGTTTAGCAGATTTTTGGTTTTACAACTTTCGACATGCTGTCAGCCAACAGCCAACATTGTTAGTGTCCAGCTGGTGCAGAAAATGGAACTTTTTTACAGTTAAAATTAAATTTAAAAAAAGGGTTGTGGGAGACTAGAGCAGAGCTTAAAGCTGAGTTAAGAAGTCGGTACTAATTTTGCAGACTCCTATAGTCTATTTTTTGTCCCATCTCCCTGTGCTCTCCTTTTTTTCTTCCCCACCATTCACAGCAAATTGCTGCCCCTCCTTGAGTGTGGTTCTGCTGTTTCTTCCTGTCAAAAGGGAGCTCTTTCTCCCCACTATCACCAAGTGCAGCTCATAGGAGAGTGTCTGATTATTGGATGTGCTCTTTGATATTGTAAGATTCTTACCTTACAGTATAAATCACCTCGAGGCAACTGCTTGGTTTGGCATCATGTAAATAAACTTGAATTGAACTGAATTGAAACTTGGACTCAGCAGACAATCGATGGCGTTTGGCTTATCGGTCAGTGCTGTCTTCACATCTTACTGTCCTTCAGTGAAGTAAATACATAAATTCAGTCTAATGAAATTGTTTTTCTCTTTGTTGCTCGATTATGAAGTCTACAGTAGAACTATAATCTGTCTTCTGAAGAAACCATAAAATGAAGGCATGGGTATGCTCTTGCAGCACCCCAGCACAAAAACGATTGACTATAAATATGTATTCAAGTTACCTACTTGGAGCTGATTCACTAAACTAAATATACAGTACTCTGCAACAGTCTTGAACCACCTCTCATTTCTTTCTATTTTGCTTTGCTTTAGTTGAATCTTTTAAGGTAACACACTTTGACAGGCATAAAATTGTATTTTTACACCAACAAGGTGATTCCCAAAGAGCTATTAGCCAAAAGAATTGGCATATTGTGCAGTGTGTCCTTAAAAAAGGGCCTAAAGAAATGATCTGGAGCACATGAACAGTATTTGAAAGTCCCGTCCTGAAGAAATGGGGAAAAAAATCTCAGCAAAAGCCACAACAAAAGACACAGGGCCTGAGATACAGCTCGTCTTTAAGTTGGTCCAGCTACTGTTGGCTGAAGCTTCATCATAAATGTTCTCAGTGGAAGGAGGGGTAGGGGTGAACAGTCTCTAATTGTTACTGTAATTTAATTTTAATGGAGAGAGACAGAATATCAACTGATAATCCAGAAAGAAAAAAAAGCATTTCGTAAAGGTTTGCATAAAAGCGCCCACAAATTTTGTGTCCATGTGACATACAGATGACCATTAATCAGTCAATCAGTTACAGATACTCCCCATCTCAACTCATTTGTCTGTAAAGCACATTTTTCCATAGCATTACTTTCTTCCATTCTGACCCAAAGAAGTAGCGTGGGATCATCTTAACAGAAAACAGAACAAAAGGAAGCCAGCATCCAAAGAAGAGCTTTGAATGTACTTTAAGAACCCTGGAGAACTATTCCTGGAGACTACTTAAAGAAATTGCAAGAAAGCTTGTCTAAGAGAATTCAGGCTGTATTGAAGAATAAAGGGGGGTCATACCAAATATTGACTTTCAAGATCATTATAACTGCACAAAGTCAAACTGTTTTTGTCTAATGTGCTATATTTCCACGTATGTTTGCATACGTTTTAATAAATCACTGCACGCGGTTCCTATTTTTCTAGCAAAATGTAAATAAATGAGCAGAGGCTTAAGATTTTTGCACAGTACTCTAATTTAATTGTTGCACACTAATTTGGACTTGGACACAGTGGGTGTGCTGTATTTCTTCTCTCACTTGCCTCTTTATTTCCCTCTCCCAGCGCCATGTGGAGGCCACTATTCAGCTCCAAGTGGAGTGATATTGTCTCCTGGGTGGCCTGGTTATTACAAAGACTCCCTCAACTGTGAGTGGGTGATTGAAGCAGAACCTGGACGCGCCATCAAAATCACATTTGACAGGTGGGTGGCATAATTCTTTGATTCTGAATATTAGAAAGATTCTCAGTATACCAGGCAACAGTGAGGATTTAAAGTTTATGGAGATTCACCTACAATATAACATAACTCTTCGATTCTCTAGGCTGTTAATCTTTTGGCACCTGGATTTTGACTGGGAAGGCAGGCAATATTTTTGTTCAAATTATGTGTTCTTTGAGCTGGGAACTGCTGGTAGAGACAAGATGTGCACTTCAGGAAAGTCTTTTAAAAAAAACAACATTTTTTTCACTTTTTTACGTATCCCTTTCATTTTCATTTGCTTCTAAAGTGCATTAATATAACAAAATTGGCTCCACAACCTGTAGATGACTTGAAACCTTTAAAGATGGGACTTTTCAATATCCTATCAGGATTCAAATCACAATTAAGGAAACTTGATGTCCTGGAATGTTATCTTCACAGGTTCCAGACGGAGTTGGGTTATGACTTCTTGGAGATCCATGATGGGCCAAACCTCCTGTCTCCTCTGGTTGGCTCCTTTAATGGTACCCAGGTGCCCCAGTTCCTGTTCAGCAGCAGCAACTTTCTTTATTTGCTGTTTACCACTGACAACAGCCGGTCAAATGCTGGCTTCAAAATACTTTATGAAAGTAAGTTAGATTCACATGCACATCTACATGGATACATATTTTAAACAAAAACAATTATGGCTGTGCAACTCCTTTTAATAGGTCCAAAAAATGCACATGCAGATAATGCATTTACAATTGATACATCCATTAAAAGATTTGATGTTGTATATTTTTGGAGATACATTATTTAGAGTATGCTTCTGCATGATGTCACACTAGAGTTTCACAAAATTAGCTTGCATGCGGTCATTACCTACAGAAACATTACAGACCATCCTCCGATTGGTTCCCAAGGCATTCCCAGGCCAGACAAGATATAGAATCTCTCCAGCAGGTTTTGGGTCTACTCCAAGGTCTCCTTCCAGTTGGGTGTACCTGGAAAATCTCCAAAGGGAGGCGCCCAGTCTTGATTGCACTGCATGTTTTGGTTTTGTTTTGTACAAAATCAAGATGATTTTTGAAAACAAAATGACTTATTTTCAGGCGTTACAGTGGACAGCTACTCATGTCTGGACCCTGGCATCCCTGTCAATGGTATTCGGTATGGTCAGGATTTTTCCATCGGATCCACAGTGTCCTTTGGTTGTGATTCTGGCTATCGACTCAGCCATGAGGAGCCACTAGTGTGTGAGAAGAACCACTGGTGGAGCCACCCCTTACCTACATGTGATGGTAAATAATCCAAATTGTTCTCATTTAGAACACAATTTAAAAGCTGTGATTTATGTCTTCATCTGGTTGCAGTGCATCCGGGCATGGTAAATGGTCCTTATTCTACATGATACATGAAAGTTGAGTCTTGGATAACTCAGAAAAATAAGATGTCTTCCTTTTAGCAATGAAATACCCACTCTGACATTGACAGATGCAGCTGTGGTCAGAAGTTTACATGCACTCATCACAGGCATAAATGTCATGGTAATTTGGGGGTTTTAATTATTCCTTTAAGCTGTTCTTTTTCCAGGAGGGAGTGATTGTACAGCATACACTGTCAATCACTTCAAAAAAACTAGAATCGGGTGCGCATGCTTGAATTTTTTTGTGATTTTCTCAAATTCACACAGGGCCAGAAGTATACACACAGGTTCAAATATATATGATTTGTAATAAGTGGTGCTTCGATGTCTTTTAACGTGACAAGCCCAAGGCTGGATTGAAATTTGCAGTTACCCACATGGACAAGCCTGATGCCTTCTGGAGAAACCCTTTCTGATCAGATTGAGCTGTTTGTACACAATGAGAAGAGGTATGTACCAAACTACCAAGCATGGTAATGGCAGCATCATGTTCTGGGGTTGCTTTGCTGCCACTGGTGTTGGTACATTGGGCAAAGTGGGTGGAATAATGGAGAAAGAGGGCTACCTCCAAATTCTCGTCCAACAGCTAAGCAGCTAAACTTTTGGCACAGTTGGGTTTTCGAACAGGACAATGATCCCAAATTTTGTGGACTATGCTTAAAAGCTGTGTCCGTGAAAGTAAAACAACCAGTTTAAATGAATTCTACCAATTCTGCTACGAGGCGTTGTCAAATATCCAGCCAGAACTATGCCAGAAACTTGTTGCTACCAAAAGCATCTGGTCAGGGGACATATATGTATATATTTGAGCCTATATATGTACTTTTGGCCCTGTGTGGATTAGAGAAAATCCAAAATAATTTCAAACTTGTGCACCTAATTCTTGTTTTTTAATGTCATTAAATATGTATGACATATAATCATTCCTCCCTAGAAAAAAAAAACAAATTAAATGATGAGTGGATGTAAAAGTCTGATCATAACTGCATATAGTATAATCTCTTTTTATATACAGGACCGTTTGTGTTTATATTAATGGCAGCCAGTATTGTATAGAAGTGGGAGCCATTCCCTGCTAGATAAACTCATAACACTGAAATATTTGCTTTGTTTTAATGTGCATTATTATAATGGCACTATATTTTACATCCAATTCAATAATAAGGTTCATTAAATGAAACCAAAGCATTTGTCTTAACACTGGTGTGGACTCAGTATTCACAGTCTGCTCTGTGGGAGCACATACAGAGTGTAGCACAGGGTTTGCTCACAAATGGCAAAGACGGCCAATAGAAATCTTCACTTCTACAGACCAAAACATTTTCAGACGAACATAGATTGTCTTGCTTATCTATTACAATAGACACAAAGTGGCTGAGGTGTGTGCAAAAGAGCACAAGTTGAACCACCATCCCTGTTTGGGGAGCTGAGTCACATCACTGGTTGATCACATAGACTCACAGACACCGGGACAATTTGCAGTGAAGGCTGCTGTGGCTGATAGGAGATGATTTGAGGAGAAGATTAGAGATCTGTGGGCAAGTACTGTGCATATGTGTGTGTCTGTGTGTGCACGCATGGGCACTGTGCACATGCATGTGTGCTTGTGTGTGTGTGTGTGTGTGGTGCTTTTATCCATGAGCCTCCTGTCACCTCCTCTTTTGTGTGAACCATGAACACAGGAATGTTTGAGGTAAGGTTGACGAGAGCCTGTGTTGGCTGTCACATCCTCTCTTTTCTCTCTCAAATGAATTGGGAGGGGGTGGTGTGTGTGTGCGTGTGTGTGTTGGAGGTAAGCAGGGTAACTCTCTCTCTCTCTCTCTTGGTGACAGTCTCACTCTTTCTCTTACTGCAATCATGGTGGAGCAGGAGGGGACGGTGTTAAAGAAAGATGCAACACTGCTGCATCAGTTATGTGTTGGCTTGCTTGGTTCGGCTTATTGGCTCGTTCACTTGTGAACCACATTTGAATTGCACTGTTCCTGGGACTGGCAGCAGTTTCGTCCTAGGAGGCAGTTTGAGCATACAAACATCAAGCAGGCTGCCTGGAATTTGCAGGCCGAATGCCATTAGACTGTGTTCACACAATATGTACCCGTACAAGTATAGGAACTATTTGCTGCTGCAGTTGTTAAGAAATGGGATACGGTGATGACTGACAGCTAGTGCACATTAAATTCAAGCAAAACATCACCAAAGGCAGCCGACTGAGCCTTGAAAGCTTTTTTGAGAAACCAAATGTTGGTCATAGTCTACATTTGAAGCGATGAGGGCAAGCTAGTCCCACATTAGATGAAGTATATATTGTAATATGAAAGACATAATAACAATAATATTACACCATCCCAACACAATAGCTTCGTCTTTCGAGCAAACATATATATGCTATTTATGTTTGAAGAGGACCTGTTATGCCCATTCTCGGCTTTTTATTTTTATTCTGGGGGTCTATTAGAGTAGTTTTGCATGAGTTGCAGTTCAAATCATCTATTTTACGCGGTACCATTGTATAGCCTCTGATCCTTTGTTACTGAGACAAGCCATTACAGTTCCCCTTCCCTCCCCTCCCTTTGAGCCAACTTTCTTGTAAAACGCTGCCCTTCGCAAGAAAAATATTTCTGTATGCTCACAGTCAGAGCAGTGCATCTGACACGACCATAATAATGATATCTGCTCTCACTGGCAACACGAGTAGAAAAAATGTCGTACAGTAAAACTGAGCCTTCTGAGACCTACAGTAGGCTTCTGGGTCACACAGGTTACTTGTAAGTATATTAACCTTATTAGTTCAAACCTTTTTTTGATTTAAGTATTTTGCCCATTATGCGCCATTGCAGTACATACTGTACATGTACATGGAGATCTAAAAGACGGGGAAAGCCTGAAGTGAATGGAAAAATAAAAATGTAATGCAGTGTTTCAAATTTCTCATGCTGGCCAGCCTTCAAAATGTAGACGTTCTGGCAGAAAATGTTAATAATTAATAGTGCCCTGTATGTGTGTGTGTGTGTGTGTGTGTTTGTTTAGTTTGGAAGTAGCCTCACTCCTCACTTCTCATTCCTCTTGTTTTTAGGGCACTGGTGTTGTTAAAGCCACGGTGGTTGAGTGTAAAGTTAGTGATGCCCTGTTGTGGTTTGAGCACATTTTCAATTCCTGGCTTACTTGTTGTAGTGGTTGTAGCAAGAGTCAGCAAGAAAGGAAGCAAAGCAAGGGTTTGTACAGATTTTATAAGCCGGGAATCTTGTTGTCAGAATTGGTGGTTTTTCTGCTCCACTGTACAATTCCTGGTAAAACTGTCCTGCTCACAGAAATTTCAGCAAAACTTTCAGGTTTGACCCTCATCCCGCTTCTCTTGCACTATGTGAAAGTAATGCTACGGCATTTCATAGTTGTATTGTAAGAGAAGATGACTATTCAGCCAGCTCTGTATAGGATGAAGCAACTGGAAAAGCACCTGGTAACATACTGTCTGTATGCATTAGTATGCATAGAATGAGCTAGAGCCTGTTCCAGCCATTTCTGGACCTGGCCTGAACTCTGCATGTCTGCACAAGCACACAGGTCATACTGTGGCCACACTGTGAGATTCTGAAAGTTTGAAGTAGTCTGTAGGAAACATTTGTCCTGCTTCACTGCTCTGAATACCGCTGGCTTAAATCACGTGAAATAAAACTCAACAGAAAAAAATATATTTCAGACAAAGGACATTTTACAGTTCTTGCACACAAGCAATGTACCTATTACACAGCATTAATGTTGTGGAAACGCAACATAAAAAAATATTCTAGCCTTTCCTTTCTTAGGATTATGTCTCAGTTCCCTGACACTGCATTGCAAAGCAGCAAAAGCTTGCAAATAAGTTTCAGTTTTCCCACTTGCACTTGTCGTCCAGATGGCCGTTTGTTATATAACAATAAACTCTGCATTTTAGGTACTAACTCAAACTATATCAGCAATTAACCCCCACACATTCTTTGTCTGCAAGTCTGAATATGTCTTGGCAAAGAGGCACTGAAATACAGTGTGAGTTTGTGAGGTTGTAACACATCGTCACGGCGTAGAAGGCATTAAATCACCCGTATCAGTCTTGAAGCTGGAGGTCATTGCTAATCAAAACAGGCTGAGGTGCATTTGGTCTTCTGCTATAAATAACCATAATTATATATTGCATAAAACTACTGATGCACATGTGGATCTGCATGTGCACATGTTTTTAGAGGTCCATAGAAAGCTTATCTGAATCCAGGTTATCCAGAGTCCTGCCATAATTAGGCGAGAGCTGTTACTGTCTGGTGAGCACGTCACACTTTGTACTATGCAGCGTATTGCGGCCACAGTCACCGTAGCTGCCAGACTTTCTGCAGCTTGAGGAGATCATCTTTATGTGCACCGACACCCAATTTACATAAACTGCATACAGTTCAAGTCATCATTTCTGTAAGGAGGAAAAACACAGGCGCACGTAGTTTTTTGTCAGCATTTACATTCACCTTTTTAAGGAATAGTAGTCATCTCTGTCGTTAATCATTCTCCGGCATTGGTTTTTTTTAACATTAAAATATACCACGAAAACAACAACTGATGCAGTATTTATAATTCCAGTACAGCGTGTGGCAGATTTTACATAATTTATGTCATTATTTTATGTCTGTGCAACAGTGGGAGGAATAAATCAGGAAAATCTGACTTCAACATTTAAAGTAAAGTTGTAAGGGAATGCGCAGTGAAACAATGTTTTGCCTATTCCCCATTGTATGAAAGCACACAAATTTGGGAGCTCACAGTGCATGCAGACCTTCCTACCCTCTTCGGAGAAAATTTCTCTCTTTCTGCTCCCTCTTTCCCCTCTCCTCTGTCTTCCTCTGCCCCTCTTGCAGCATTTAAGTGTGGGTATGCGTGTGTGTATATACTATAGAAGTGGTATTAAAGGTCCACGGGGAAACATTATCTATTTTAGCTATCAACAATCTGATGCTAACCTTCTCTCTGCCTCCATCCCCTGTCTCTGCTCATCTCCCTCCCTCTGCCTCTCTCTCCCACTCTGTCTCTCTCAATCTATCCAGCTCTATGTGGTGGGGATGTTAGAGGTCCCTGGGGCACCATCCTTAGTCCCGGCTATCCAGACAGCTACCCTTCATCTCTCAACTGTACCTGGACTGTTGAAGTCAGCCATGGGAAAGGCAAGAGACACACATGCATGGAGACCCACACACCCTAATAGAGACAGACAGAGTGAGAGACAGTACAGCAATCTCAGTGGTTCAGTTGCTGCTATGCTATGTCCACAAGCTTACATTGTTTTGTATGGTTTATAAAATATTTAGAGGGCCATGTGGAGAAAATTTGGTGAAAGCATGTCAAAAATAAAGTAAAATGTTGTCAACATAAAATATTCTCAGACAAAATAATATTGTCAAAAATAAGTTAAAGTCTGCATATGCTGCTATCCTTGTAAAATGTCTCATACATATTCTGACTCATGGTGAATGAGCCATCTGAGCTTTGAAAGATTGTCTCCTCCTTTCCTCTATCCGCTGACTCGTCTGTGCATGTTTCTCAAACAGGAGTCCAGTTTCAGTTCAGTTCTTTTCACCTGGAGGACCAACACGACTATCTCTTGGTTACGGAGAACGGGAGTTTCCTGCAACCTCTGGCTCGTCTGACCGGCAATGAGTTGCCTAGCAACATCAATGCTGGTCTCTATGGCAACTTCAAAGCCCAGTTGCGATTCATCTCTGACTTTTCCATTTCATATGAGGGCTTCAACATAACTTTCTCTGGTAACTTTCTTGACTGAAATTTAATCGTTTGAATCCAGCAAGTCTGCATTGAGTTTACCCTCAGTTTAGTCAGTTCAAGAGTTTCGGTTTCTCTTTATTTGCATGCAGGAATGATTCTGTAATTCTGCAAGTTTGAACGCATAAAACAAACCAAATGCAAAACAGTTCATGGAGTATGAATTGTGCCAATAAAATGGAATAAAATAGTTAAACCGGACCGCTGCCAGGTTTACCCTAGAAATCCATGCGCAGACCTAAGACACCACTGTGAAATGATAGCTTCTCTTTAAAGAGAAGTGAGCAGAGCAACATTTATACCAGAAAAGACAATTACTGCCTCTTAAAATGAATGTTGTAAATTATAAGTCATAGCTTTACTCCAGGTTGTAAAGCCACTAAAGAAATGCCATTAAGTTCATTTATGTGGCAACTTATCACAGACTTCCTCTAAATAATAAAAATGGATAGTAATGGTGTCCATAGGTTGTAATGTCTGAGAGGCCCACAATGACAAAAGCACAGACTTCTTTAGTTTAACGCTTAAAATGAAGTGTGTGTGTTATGTAGATATTTCATATGTTATGAATGAATGTAACTGTAGCCTAATTGTAAAGACATGGTACAATATGCCTGCATATTTGACACCAGTCTATGTAAAACCGTGTATTGCGCTGCATTACAGCTTGGTGTGGCCACATGTTAAATATTGATTATACTGTAATGAGCCTTCTTTTATGGTCAGTGGTTCAAACTTATATTGTACCTTTAAACTACAGACTGCATATAAAAAGATGGATGTGGGTACCATAACCTCATGCAGCAGCTGGGAAGCCCCAGCTAATTAGTGCTAAGTAATGTACAAGTAAAATCCTACACACTGACTCACCAAAAGTGGAGCACAAACTTGTTGGACAGACTGATGAGTAAACACACAGAAAGCCTCATTATGTATAAGATAATTCATTTCAAAATGCTCCAGGAGACACCAACACCACAATTAGCAGAGATGACGTCCACGTGGCATTTATTTCTGCTGGAAAAGTCAACATTTTAACATAGGAGTCCATGGAGATTGACTCACTTTTAGGGTTAGCCTCAAGTGATCTTCAAGGAAATTCATCTTTTTGGCATTTTGTTGCATTGGTTTCATCTCTCACAACTCCGCTTTAAACCCACTGACCCCATTTATTCTTTAGTGGCCCAGTTCAAAAATGCTTTTGCTCCAAAGTGCAGATTTACTTAGCTTTAAAGATCTACTGAAGAGAAAAGGTATACAGTACAGTGCAAACAGCATGGGAGCCAAACTGAATCATGCGGCTCACTGCAAGTCGCAGTCATAAAAGTCTGCAGAGCCGGCCTGGACATATTCATAGGCTCCCCACATAATTCCCTCAGTCCCAAAACTGGACTGACATCCAAGGAAACCAAACTCATGCATCAGCATGCATCACACAGAGACTTGAGATTTTGATACGCTTTCAGTAAAGTGTCATCAATTGCAGCAACTGACTGAAAATTGTCACAATTATATGTATCCAAAATTCTGAACAAGTTCTTTTGTAAACTTTGGTTTTAAAAGTGTTCTCGAAATTGGCCTACAGAATACTTTAGGGACTCAAAAGGGTTTTTTTTTTTATTTTCCCTGCAAGTGGGTAAACAGAATTTTTTTTTGTGCCAGCTTTTTACATCTTAACATTCAGCTGTGTCTTCTGCAGTTATTCACCTCTCAAAAATGTGTCTTCTTGGGCCACATATGAATAACTCAACCAAAGGAGCCGGTGTGCTCGACTCTAAATTACTTAAGAGTGTGATAGGAACTGTGGCAAAAACCAAACACAACAAATAAACAACAACAACAAAATGGAAGGTTATGAATAATATAAAACTGTTGCTGTATTCAGTTTTCACTGTCTAAACTGACATTTTACTCCTTACTTTGAGGACTATCTTTATGATGTTATAAACTGATTAAGACATGAAGCTGTTCACCAGCAGTCAGAAACACACCGTTTTTGCTCCTCTCTCTTTAATGCCACCCTCCATTTACACCTGCTGTCTTCTGATTTGCTGCCCCTCAGCAATACACATAAGGCATAAACAGCAGCTGGGTGTGGCTTTCGTGCGCACCTAAGATGACCATATTAGGGACATGGTGCACCAATGACATCATTACAGAGCTAGAAGTAGATAAAATAAGATAGGCTCTTGTGCCCAACTGTCCTTTCAGTACCCTCTCATTGACTCTGGAATAAAGGAGCACTAGCCTGAAGCCGACTGCACTGAGGGATTTTTTTTTTTTTTAGTGCCACCCAGATGGCATAAGCTGATTCTCAGAGTGTAACACATGGGAAGTGTCATGAGAGATTTGACTTGGCAGTCTTAACATTCTCAGCACGCAGTTTCTTTCAGCAGCACACTCCAAAAAAACAACCACATCACATCATCAGTCTTAGCCAGCTGAAAATAACTTTGAGTCTCTACCTTGCTAAACACAATCTCAACAAGTTCAGTTCAGGGCATGCTGCAACAAACTCAGATTGACAAGTTGTGCCCTTCTTGTTAATTTCTGTTGTCATGCAACAATTATATTTTAATGGACTGCATATTCAAGAGTTTTTATCACAAGAATTACTGAATTAATTAAAAGGGCTTATCCACTGAGGGCAAGAGAGTTCATAGCCATGAATGTATGAATGCATGCATCTTTTGGGTAACATTAAATTGTTATGACCTTGGCTTTATTGTAGTTATTTGCATTTGTAGCTTGAAGAGTTTGCTTCGCTTCCATAATTACATATATTCCCATTCAGTTGTTCAGAAAGCTATCAATAAAGTACACATTTTAGGTATTTACATAAATTATATCCTATCTCCTGCAAATAGTATGTGTAGTGTGCTGTTTGTTATTTTCAAAATCATGCATTCAGTGTCAATTCTTTGTTCTTTCCTGCAGAATATACTTTGGAGCCATGCGAGGACCCCGGCATGCCTCATTTTGGCAGGAGAAATGGCTACAGTTTTGGTGTTGGAGACACTTTGTCTTTTTCCTGTAATATGGGATACCGCCTGGAGGGAGCACCAGAGTTAATCTGTCTGGGAGGCGGGCGACGAATGTGGAGCGCTCCTTTACCTAGATGTGTTGGTACGTGACATTAATACTGCTGCTATTGGTTTAATTATCACTGGTCTGATGTTGTGGGTCTAAAAAGTTACTCAACTTTATACTAATGCTGTGCAGATGTTTCATATTTATTTTTTGTGTTCCACCGAGTCACCAAGCTCTCTGAATTGCAAATGTGCCACAATGGATTTAACTGACTTGGCTAAATTTTACGAATTGTACGAACATTTGTGAAAGAATGGGTCGCTCGCAGGAACTCTGTGAGTTCCAGCGCGGTGCCGTGATAGGATGATGCCTATCCAGCCCAGATGTAAAATGTCCTCACTACTAAATATTCCACAGTGAATTGTTAGTGGTATTATCACAATGCAGACAATCACTACAGACCTCCAAACTCCATGTGTCCTTGAGATTATCTCAAAAACACCACATAGAGAGTTTCATGGACTGAGTTTCCATGGCCGAGCAGCTGCATCCAAATCTTTCATCACCAAGCGCAACGCAAAGTGTTGGATGAAATGGTGTGAAGCACACCGCCACTGGATTCTAGAGCAGTGAAGACAAATCACAGTTCTACATCTGGCAATCTGATGGTCAAGTCTGAGTTTAGTGGGAGAACGGTACTTGTCTGACTGCATTATGGTGTGGGGTTGTTTTTCAGGAGATGGGCTCGGCCACTTTGTTCCTATGAAAGGAACACTTAATGCTTCAGCCTACCAAGACATTTTGGACAATTTCATGCTCCCAACTTTGTGGGAACAGTTTGGGGATGGCTCCTTCATGTTCCGACATGACTATGCACCAGTGCATAAAGCAAGAACAATGAATGCATGGATGAGCAAAGATAGTGTGGAAGAACTTGATTGGCCTGCACAGAGTCTTGCCCTCAACCCAACAGAACTTCTTTGCGATGAATTAGAGCGGAGACTGTGAGCTAGGCCTTCTCATTCAACATCAGTGTCTGACCTCACTAATGCAGTTGTAGAAATATGGTGAAATATTCATTCAGACAATTACAGGAAATGACAATTTAAAATGGATCCTGTGGATAAGGTGGTAAAATATAATGCAGTTAGGCTTGACAAATTTTTGACCTGGAACGTGGACAACAGAATCCACTCGCAAAAAGTGTAAAAGGGGTGGAGAAAGAGCTTGTTACTAAGGTGAGTAGTCAGGCTTAGCCGAGGTGGCTCTCAGACCCCCGGCCTTCACCTCATATTATGCGCCCGGGTGTTGGGAAAATTCACACTCCTCACCTGAAGCTGAGGAACATGAATTTTCACACACCTGCAAAGTATATACAGCCAGAACTGTTTATGTACTCTTATAAAAATGTTGCAGTAATTACATAAATTTGCATACTTAAACGAGAGGTTCAGCACCCTAGAGGTCCGATCCTCAGTTGCCAAAACTGGCTATAGGGACACAGAATGTCTCTCTGGTGGGGAAGGAGTCTTAACCAATGCATGAGGTTGAGACATCCCACATATCCTGACTACCCTGACTCAATTTTGCAATTATATCATCAGATCTGTAGCTATGTCTTGGACGCTGTGGTGAACAGAGGGGCTGACAGCTGAGCATCTGGCAGAGGCCTCGGTCCAGGAGATCTTTACTTTCCATCTCTGGCAGAACTTTGACAGCATTCTTAGGGAGGCTGGAAAAATAGAGTATGAGTGGTCCATGCTCCACACCTCCATTGCTGAGACAGCTATACAGAGCTGTGACTGCAAAATAGTCTGTCATGGCTGCAACCTATGAAACAGATGGTGGACACAGTGGTGAAGCTAGCCATAAAGCTAAAGAAGGAATCTAGATGCAGTTGACAGGTACTACCGAGCTAAGTGGAAGCCAAGTGGGGTGTGGTTATCGCACTGGTAGAAGTAAAAAGTCTGGAGTAAGACAGTTAGCCTCTAAGCAATTCTGGCAGATTTTCATGTGGCAAAGTGCTGGTGCTCTGCACACACTGTATACGATAGGGATGCGGGGCTGCTGACTTAACTTGAGGACATATTCAGCAGTGGAAGGCATATTTTGAGGCTCTCGCACTGGCATGCCTTCCATAGGCGGTTCGGTCTTCTGAATAGGATGCCTCTGACTGTAGGTGAAGTGCTATAAGGCAGGTCATACTGGAATTAGACCCTGGGGAAGACCTGGAGCATGGTATAGGATTCAACCTCTTGGCTGCCTCAGAAATATCTTCTGTCCCCCCAGACATGCTGGAGGAGGTGGGCAGGAACAGGGGGACTATGGATGGGTGGATGGGACGATGGATGGATGGATGGATGGATGGATGGATGATATAGTAATAACTCATCTTCCCTTGAGATTATCAAATGGAATAGGCTGTATTTTACCATATCAATAATTTCCTTAAAGCCGACACAGGTAAGACTGACGGATGATGAGATCTCTGGCCTTCTGAAGAGGTGTTGAATTGTTAAGCTGTTGAAATCTTGACATTACAACAAACAGAAACTGTTCCTCGCTTTGGGGCACAGCAAAAATGATGAGAAAAAAGATCAAATTTTTAGATTACATAGTTAACAAACACACAAGGAGGTGCATATGTGGTGTTTGTTCTTCCTCCTTTGACATGAAGGTTTTAATAGACCTCTGGCTGTAGCTATAGTACCATTCTTTTTTTTTTAACTGTTCCAAAAAATATATATTAAATAATCACTCTAAACTTAATAGCACTTCAGAGAGCAGCATTTGTATCAGCCAATTTCCACTTAGTGGATGAACAGCAAATGCCAGTGATATTTCTTCAGGAGTCCCGAGCAGACTGACATTTATGTCTCGTTCACCTTTTATAATTTACAATTTTACTGACAAGGACATTATCTGAAATAATACAGATTTAAAAAAAAAAAAAAAAAAAATAATTACACAACATAAGAAACAATACAAAAAGGAAAGGAA
>VUQK01002737.1:0-15706 GCA_015106715.1 Bujurquina vittata
CTGTCGACTTTCAGAGTAACGTGACATGCTGAACTCGCTGAAATCCTAAACCTGCTCTCCAGTCCAAGATGAGCTTTCACTCACAGATACCAAAGACCAGCATCTGAACTCTGCTGCTTGTTATGTGTTGAAGATTTCTGTAAAATACGCTTCAAACACATGCACATCGCATCCCGCTGTCCTACGTGATGCTGCCAGTGCTCCTGAGATAACGACCTCGATGCCCTGACCACGACAAACTGGACACCAAGACATGATGTTCTTTGACCTCCACCAGGTCGAACACGCCATCAAATAAAGGGGTCTTTTACAAGCGTCCATACGTGATGAGTTCAGAGCGACAGGCCTGTCTCAGCACGGTGCTTTGCCTGCTTATGCCAAAGATTTTGAAGCATAAGCATTAGCACTAACGATAACACAAATGAGTGAGCCGTGAAATGGTGTAAATTTTCAACAAAGACTTTTGTGTATCAGCTGTAAACATGCTCATCTGTGCTGTTCAGTTTTAACATGGGACTCTATGGGGACCGAGTCACTGCTGCCTCTGCTGGACATCACAGGAACTGCAGATTTTATTTGAACGGTTGCACTGCGGGAGCCTACGTTACCCACAATGCAGTCGGATGACATTTCAGACAGAGTTTGTCAAAAAAAAACAGACTTGCGTATTGACTGACACGATTGATATTAATTAACTTCTTAATTTGCTGAACATGAACATTGTGCGTGATTGCCAAAATAATGTTGCTTTTCCAGCCGTTTGTGTAGCCTTAAAAAGTCTTTAATGTTTCTGCAGGAAATCAGCTGTTTTAATGGCCGATTAAAGCGGTGCCATTTTCTGAAGGCCAGAAAAAGTTTTCTCTCTCGTGAGACCCGGAGTGTGTGTGCATGTGTGTGCACGCATGTGTGTGGTCAGTGGGAACCTGAGTGTGCGACAGCCTCCAAGGTCATCTCTCCTCCTCATGAGCTCACTCCTTTCTCAGCAAGCCCCCCTTCACTTCCACCACCACATCACTTCCTCCTCGAGCAACAAAAGGACTATTTTGGGCCACAATGATCTTCCTCTGACAGAGACTGAGAGACTGGAGGAGAGAGGAGTCCTCAGGTTCCCATCCACGTAAACATGCACACAGATCGGACAATAAGTGGAGGTAAACAAGATCCAAAATAGAGCTGGAAACACCGACTCGAGGCTTTGGGAGCCGATTGGTTGACGAGAGGCTGTTTGGTGCCGATTTCAAAATAAAATCGAAACACTTTGAGTTTAAATCTCAGTTGGTTTATCACTTTAACAAAAAGTTGTGCTGTGACCTCTGAGAGGAGATAAAATACCATTTTTATCATGGAGATTTTCCTGTTTTCCTGACAAAAAGGGAAAAAAAAGGCTGAATTTATTTGTCATCATTCCCTGCGACTGTTTCCCGGCAACCACTGAGACGCTGCCGTCACGTTAAATCACATTAATTATGAAACGCATGCAGGAAGTGCAGCATTAATGTCAGCAGCAGCTTTATCTGTCACGAAAAACAGCAACTCAACAGAGCGCACACGGCGGGAATGCACAGATTCAGGAAGTAGTCAGAGCCCTTCACACACATGCACGCTGTTGCTTTCATTTTTGAAAGTTCACATCTGTATTTTTCAGTCACTCCAAAGTGGCAAACTGAAAAAATTATGCCATCCATTGTTCAAAAATTTGAGAAAATAAGTTTGTCCCTTCAGTATAACACCTCAGCCTATCAGGAAGCTCCGTGAAGGTGCATCATTTCCTTGTTACCTGGAGGTGGAGGGCAGTCCCACATGAACGCACTGATTACCTTTGATGCCGTTATTATTCACCAAAGAGCTTTTAAAGCTGAAGAACCAGTTTGTTCACGGTTTTCTAAACACTGATGCCGTTACTGCGCCTGCGTCTGCACCTTCTGCTTCCAGGTAACAAGGAAATGACGTCCCTCATAAAGAACTTAACACTGTTTTATGTATTTTAGATTTGTGAAAGGATGCAAATATGTTTTAGATTGGATGAAGGTGGTAATCTTTGGTTTAGGTCTGTGATTTCAGCCTGTTTCAGAGTGAATAAAGGGCCAATGCGCTGCATATTCAGGTGGGATTTGTTAGAAATGAAACACAAAAGAGCATCAGACACAGATCGGCTCTAACGCTGTATTGAAGCCATGTGTGCTTAAACTGTGATCCACACCCTCCCGATTCAAAGCTCAGAACAAGCCTCTGCAGTCAGATGAGTTATGCGGTCTAATGTGAGACACAACAATGTGACAGGAAGCCAAGAGCCTGATTGTTATTTGGAGATGGGCCTCAGATTGTACCATAAACAGAGCGTCCTCCAAACAAATCTGCGCCGGCTGTTGATGGTACTCTGGATGTCGGATGTGTCCGTCTTGCAGCTTTTAGCTTCTTTTAGCTCCACCTGGACCTTGAACCTGTGACCCACCGAGGCAAAGGCTGCAGCCCGCGGGGCCTGTAGCCGCCCCCACAGATCCGTCGTCATCCAGCCCCTCCTCGCAGGACTCTCAGAGACAGTTTCCACCCTGTTTGCTCTCGCAGTGAGGACCGCATGCACACAGGGGCTGCACACAGCGCAGGGTGTGTTAAAGTTGTGTGTGTGAGTGTTTGGGAAGGCAGGGTCCCGCAGAGACGTCGCTGCGATCCAATGATCTAACCATGGGAATTAAAACAGCTTTGCCAGCTCCTGACCTCACCACGCTGGCGATCGTACAGCTTCTGGAAAAACAGCTAAATAAGCTTTGAATGCAGCACGATGAGAAAAACATCAGCGTGGGGTTCAAACCCGAGCTCGACGTCTCAGGAATCCAAACCAGAACCAACTTTTCCAGAAACCTGAAGCTTAAAGTCTCTGTTTACACAATAAAAGTGTGGAACCGGCCCATTTCCCCCCCGGACATGTTTAACAGTGACTCACAGCATCAGACTGGACTTTAAACACCAATAACTGTATTAAATTATGTTTTGTCATAACAGTTTTTATACAAGTCGACTGATGTGTGTCTCAAATCACATCTTTGCTTTCACTCACTGCCAGCTCCAGGAAGTGCTCTACAGGTGTTCATTCATCTAACCGCACGACCCCATCCCAACGTGTTCGTTTATTTGTCCCAAAGCTCGGAAATACTTTTGTGACAGCAGTTAAAAAGGAAGCTACCTGCAGTAATAGTACAAGAAGGTAAAGACTACATAAAGTACACCGTTACTGCTTCCACAGGAATTAAGAAGATGCAGCAGGTAATCAGGTCATCAGTGCAGTCTGCAGGTCTGGATCCTTCAGGTGTGTGTGTGTGTGTGTGTGTGTGTGTGTGTGTGCGTGCGTGCGTGCGTGTGTGTGTGTGTGTGTGTGTGTGTGTGTTAACACAATCACACAATCTTCCCAGGACTGCAGCGAGTCGGTGAAACCTCACGTGTACGCACGACGTGATTTGAGACCAACATTACGTTGTACACAAGTTGTGTGTAATGTGTGAAAATGCACAAACACAAGCATCCAAATTCAGAAATGGTGATTTTAAACGTCCTTTAGCTCGTTCACCGCAGGGTTAGCTCCATTAGCTTGCCCAGTTTAGCCGTTTCCTTTGAGCTAAGCGCGTTAGCTCGCGGCGCCGCGCCTGCGTTTCCTTTTTCAGACATTTATGCAGAATCTGCAGTGAGACGATAAACTCTCATTTTTTGGTAGCTTCACACACTCTGAGCTTCACCGCTGACTCGGAGACTTCCTTTTTTTTAATCAAATAACGAGTAACAAATGATTCAGCTTCTCATGAATGGTGCAAAGAGCAGCTTTATGGGTTTTAAGAGTTGCACTCTTAGTGAGGAGCATAAACGGCTGAGAGGATTTTTTTTGCTGTTGAAACTTTAAGAAATATTTTTTACCACGTCATTTAATGTCTGCAGTAAATCACAGGAAACCTTTGTCTCAGTGTTTGCGCCAAATGAGCTGAAACTTTGGATCCTAATGAACTCGCCGACCTGAAGCCTCTGAAGTCAGCTGCAGGTATTCTATTATACAGACTCGCTGTGCAGCTGTTGCAGGTGAGCTGCAGCTTCTTTGCGGGTCAGAAAGGCTTTGTATTGGAGCCAAAGAAATAACGAAGGAAACGTTAATTGAGGTCGAGCGCGGCTCTGCGGGCCTGGGAGTATATTCACTCTTACACTGATAGGGAAGAAACAATAAGTAGAAGTGACATAAATAAAGAGAGTGTCATGTGAGTCTGAAGTGGTTTTCTCAGGTTTGGGGGGGGGGGGGAGGAAGGCTATCCCAGCATTCACCTCTCTGCATGGGGGGGCTCGGAGAACAGGAAACGCAGGACTGGGCGTTGCTCCGCGGCGCAGGGATGGACGCAGCGTTTGTATTCTTTTTCCCAGAGGCTGCTATATTTGTGTCTATTGTTTTGGACAGGGAGCTCCGACTTGTCTCTGCTCGTGTGTCCACTGTCTGTGTGTGTTATTGTCTGTCGGCCGCCAGCTGGCCGCCGTCCAGTAATGAAAATAACACGTTGACCAGAGGGTGACCGCAGAGCTCGAAGGAGGACGGCGGCCACTTTCTTTCTGCGTCTTTTGTTTTCTTGGCTGTGAGATTCCCACCGCTGCGTTTGAAAAGGGCCGTAAACACAACAATAGCTGGGAAAGATGCATGCAGGAGGCTGCACGTGTGCCGTTTCATCTCGCTGCCATTCTTACATGACAATACTGGCAAATTCAGCTGTTTGCGAGCTTGGAAGTCATCGTAATGTTTGAAAAATATCTGCAAAGTGAAAGTGAGCACGAGTGAGAGCAGCAAAGCACGAGTCCATAATTCACATTATTCACAGTGCTTCGAAGAACCTATCTGAGATGTTTCTCCAAGGCATCTTTAAAAATCGTTCTTCTCTTGAAGAAGGGCCCAGTTGGCACTTTTATTTTCCCACGGTCCTCTAGAGGACGTTAGAGGAACTGCAGTTTTGGACTTCAGAGTGGGAGTTGGGTTTGAATTACGAAGGTGTGGGCAGGTCAGGCTGGTTACCTCGGTGCAGAGGAAAGCAGGTCACCAGCAATCGCGTGGAAGAGGTCAATATAAATGTGGAGAACTCAGTAAGAACTAGTCACACTAAAATCTTTGCACCCTTCAGATGTAATCATCAGGTCCACGCCTTCCTGACCATTAAAAACTGGAGTCCATCCATAAGAATCTTCTGAGATCTTTTCATAATAAGAGACTAAAGTGTGTCAGGGCTGCAGTCTTTGAGTGGCTTTGGGGCTTTTTCTTCTTGGCAGAAGTATAACGATGGACTCCTTCCAAAGGTGAGGAACCCTGTGGAGTTGGAGCGACAGCATGAAGATAAAACCAAATAAATCTGCCAACTGTTCAGCACCATCATTACCTCCAGTGTCGGCTGGGCTGGGACTTCTCACCTTGAGAAAGTTTCAGGTCCTTACTCAGCACAGCTTATGCCGCGTTTCCATTGGTACCTACTCAGCTCGGCTCGACTCGACTCAGCACGGTTTGTAGGCATTTCCATTAGTCCCAGGTACCAGGTACTTTTTTAGTACCCACTCAGCTGGGGTTCCAAGCGATCCGATGCAATCCGAAAATGTGACGCGGAAGAACAGCACGCCACTGATTGGCCAGGGAGTGCCGTCACTAGTTGAGTCATGAGAGCGACTCCTTCACGAGAATCAAGCGTGGCATTTTTAAAACCTGACAGCAGTTTGCAGCTAGTTTTGCAACTAGCGAACCATCCATAGCCAGCCAGCCATATTAAACCCTGTACTGAAGCGCCCGCTACCTGCCCCTGCTAGCTGTGGACAGCTGGTTAACACCGAGCGCTGAGGCAGCTGACCAAAGGAAATTTGTTCTACCGTAATTACACGACTGTTCGTCCTATCAGAAAAAATCAAATGGTTTCTGAAGCCTGAGAAACTGCACTTCACAACTAATATAGGGTTGTCACGGTAATTGTTGCCAGAAGTACACGAACTGCGGCACTTTTGAAGTACACTGAGCTGATTACAACATGTTCGGTGGTATTAGTACTTAATGATAACCTTCATCCATTAAACGTCGTATGAGGGACTTATGTATGATGACGATAGTAAACCGGCCATAGGTATGTTAGCTTGCCTCTATCTCATCCATTGTGTTGAGTCGCATAAAAATTACATCAAGAGAGTACCGCCCACACTGCTATATCGACAAGAACATTCGCGACAATAAATTCAGGTTCTTTGTGTTAATGGATGGAAAAAACAATAAATATTAAATGAGTTTTAGTAAACAAGGAACTACAGCTTTCAGCTAATTCTGCTGTTTATTTTTACAGAATATGAAGCATTTAAAACTCGTTTCATGGACCAATAGAAACTGTGTTTTAGCCAACGTGCTGCCAAACCCTTCAAACTGCATCTTTAAATATTTTTGAGTCTATATCCGGTATTTAGAGAACAAATTCAGGAACAAACTTACATGACCCAGAAAGAATCAGCAGAAAATTCACATCTGAAATATTTTCTGAGTTTATTTGGGGGGTGCGCCAACAACATCTGGATAAAGTTGGAGAAATTGAAATGATGACATCTAGAGAAAAAAAAGCTGATTAGTTCAAAAGACGTGAGGCTGCAGAGGTTTGTTAAGTGTTGCCAATCAAAGGTGAGAGCGGATACAGCTGCTATAATTAGCCGTCAGCTGGGACCACGGGGAGGAAATGATGTCAGGCGGTAATAAACCCGAACACGGAGGAGCTGCCAGACTCGGCCGAAGGTTTCATCCTCTGGATTCACTGTGAGGACTTTGCAGGCCTCATTTTAGCCTCCAGTGAAATAAGAACTGCTTTGGAGAGGAAGGCTGGAGGAAACTATTTGGATACTGTTTGGAAATCTTTTAATGGCATGTCAGAGCCGTCAGTAAAGCCTCAGTTTAACCTTCGTGTTCAGGTCAACAATATCCTTAAAGCACCCTTAAAATGTGCTTTTTATTAAGAATGTCTTCAAACCATCACTTCATCAATTAGGCAAGATTTCACAACTTCATAAAGTTTACATAAAGATCTTTCTCCATGCAGGTTAGCAGCCATAACAGCAACGCCTTTACAGAACCAGCATGTTTAGAAGATTTGAGGATGAGGGAGACGGGGTTATAATCCAAGAACAAGGTTTCTAGAATATAGCTGTAAGTTTACTAGAAAATGTTTTTTTTTAATTTAAAGACAAAATCGCAAATTTACGATAAAAATACCTCAAAAATTTACCAGAAAAAATATGAGAACAAATCACAAAGCTGTGGGAAGAAAAGCAAAAATATCATGAGAAGACAACAACAACATTTCAAAAAAGTCTAAAAAATGTATGAGAAAAAGAAAATTTATAAGATTAAAAAAATAATGAGAAAAAACTGAAGGATTAAAAAAAACAAAAAACAAAGAAGAACGTTTATAAAATGTTTATAAGAAAAAATTATAAGACAAAAAAGATCAAATTTATTAGGAAAAACTCAAATAAATGATTTTACTAAAAGTAACAATGTTTTTACCAAAATTTGCAAGTCACCGTAGCAGTAGTTCACAAATTTAAACCACTGTAATATTAAATAGAGTCAGACCTAAATAATTAATCACATTTGCCAAAAACTCTTCTGGACGTCAGAGGAACTGCGAATAAAAACACCCACAGGGATGACGAACAGCTGCTGAGGAGGAGGAGCTGCTCTGTTATCTCAGGAGCATCCCACCATGTGACAGAGGACAGGGCAGCACACCCGTCACCCAGTGTGTGTATGTGTGTGTTCACAGAGGTTCAGGCATGCAGGCCTGTTGTGATTGGGGGGGGGTTTATCTCGTCTGTTTGGCAGGTTAATTGTTTGTGAGGTCGCTGTTGGGTCGTATAAACACGAGTTTGCAGGAGGAAGCCTGTAGCTAC
This sequence comes from Bujurquina vittata, assembly GCA_015106715.1. Taxonomy (NCBI): domain Eukaryota; kingdom Metazoa; phylum Chordata; class Actinopteri; order Cichliformes; family Cichlidae; genus Bujurquina; species Bujurquina vittata. The sequence goes on from VUQK01002737.1 coordinate 7,921, forward strand.
TGACGGAGCTTCAGGAGAGCCGAGGGTTAAAACAAGCCTCTGTGTGTGTGCGCGTGTGTGTGTGTGTGTGTGCGTGCACCTGCACTGATGATGAATGCTCCCTTTATCCTGATCACTCTTCCTCTCCGGACAGCAGATTGATCCCTCGCTCTATCGATCAGCTCCTCCTCTGCTCGCCCTCGTTACCCACAAATCCCTCCTGCTTGCATCATCTGTCAGCCTGGACTCTTCCTCACAGTTTCTTCTTCGTCTCTTAATCTTTCACCTTCAGTTTCTTCTCTCACTTTGCCTCCATCTCTCAGTGCAGCCCAAAGTCAGAGAGTTGATGATCTTGCAGGAACAAATTCCACAGAGGAAATCGATAAAGTGACTGAATGAAGAGGCAGCTCTGCTCCAGCTGCAGCTCTGCTGCAGATCCAGCTCCACGTGGCTTTCCTTTATTAAATCTGCAGTATAAAGTCTTTTATGATCACCTGTTTACAGGTGGAGAGTCGGGTGAATCGCAGACTGGATATAAAAGAAGCCGTTGGTTTGCAAGCTTTTCTTTGAATGTGCTTTAAAATGTCTGTAGAGCCATTTATTCTAAAAGTCCTAAAGAACAGGTTCTTTATCACATAAAACATTCCTGATCATGATTCCTGAAAGAACCCACCTTTGTCACAGTTCTTGGGGATGAAATCTCCAACTATAGTTCTGCACATTTTTATTTACAGGATCTTTGCAAAAAGGTTCTGTGTGGAAGCAAAATTGGTTCTGTTATGGAAACAGTTCAAAGAACCACACTTGGTTCAATTTAGAACCTTTTTCTGAGGACACCCATGATGATTTGAAATGCTTATAGAACTCTTTATTCTAAAAATCCTACAGAACATTTTAATGAGGTTCTTTACTGAACCGGTTCCAGATACAACGTTCTTTGATGATAAAAAGTTCTCTGAACATGGTTCTTCCCCAGCATCCATGCGTAGAAGGTTCCTGCTAGCACCTTTGTTTTCCTGAGTGTGGCGGTATGAAGGAGGCCTGCTGGGTGGGCAGTGCCAGCTGGTTGACGGATTATTCATGTTCACCGGGGTGCTGGATCTCTAACACCTCACAGCCTAAATCCTGTTGTAGCACAACACGGTATATTTAGATGCTCTTCCTCATGAGGAAGAGGATCACTCAGCTGAGAGCTTTCGTTCAGTGTAGGTGTGACGGCAGCAGATGGTAGTACGACCCCTACAGAGATAGTCTGGGGTCTCCGCTGACCCCCCTCAGTGGTCAGAAATCACTACTGGACCCAGTTAGTCCCCTGAACCAGAAACCTCATAAACACAGCAGCTCAGCAGACACCTGATTAGCCAAAGGTGATCTAAATATATCAGGCCACACGTTACGGCTCAGCGAGGGGGGGTCAGGCTGCGGGTGTTGAGTCAGGTTCTCCTCGTCTCTGAATATGCATGATCCCGGGGCCAGATGGCTCCATCCGGCTGCAGGGGCGGTGGGGTGTGACGGCGGTGCGTGTTCCTCGTGATGGATAATGCTAATAAAACCACGTGGAAACATCTCCACTGCATTGATAATTGGGCTCATTTTACAGAGCCGGACTGACAGCAGCTATTTTGTTTAGACAGTTAATAAGCTTTTCTTTGCTTTGTTGATCGTCCAGCTCGGTGTAAAGATGACATTTTCCCCATTTTCTGGCTAACAAGTAGCTGCCCCATAAAACACTGCTATGGCCTCAGCTACTCTTAAAATAATTAGTTTGTATTTTGCTTCTTCCAGTATCTCATACCTGACAGCATTTTCAGTGCTAGAGGATGACTTCATGAGCATATTTTTTTGTGCTCAACAAAGTTCAAATATAGGTGTTTAATCCAGCCCATTTCATCATCAGCCCCCCACACACACACACACACACACCGGGAGACGAAGCCTGCGGGGGCATCGTGAGCAGGTTTTATTATCAGGCTTCAAAGTGTTAATGACAGCTCATTACCTCCTGATTTACCCCGGGTCGGGGCAGATAGGCCCCGTCTGCTGGAGGCTGTGGGCGGCGTGCATTCCCCAGAGGCCGACCGGTTAACCTGGGGCAGGAAAGTGGCTGAAGGGTCAGTGACAGGTCGCGTACTCGGCCATGTAACGTGGATCCTTACATGCTGAGTTAGAGTTTAAAAAGGCTGCATGCAAAAGAGGCGTGAAGGCACGAAGCCAGCAGCTGAAGTGTAGTTTTGTTCTGTTGGAGAACTTTGTGAGGACTTCCTGACTGCAAAGGATGGCACTGCAGGGAAATGAAAGACAGGGACAGCTGTCCAAAGCCTCGCATGCTGTTGCCACCTATCAGCAGGCCACCTCGGGTCACGGAGGAAACAGAGAGACGACAGTCGCGCAGTCCAGATGGTGAAAGTGTATTTACAGTAGCACTGCCTGGCATTCAGAGCGCCTGGAGACTCTCAGCCAGCTAATTAGATAACTTACAGTTTGTGTTTGCCAAGAGCGTTCAACCAAAGGAGCCAAATATGCATTTTTGATCAAGGGCATGTAGTTAGTGTATATCTGATTAAGTTTTAAAGTGATAAATGGTCATATTTGCTGCAGAGAACGCTGGCATTTGTCAACATTACGCCTGTGCAGAGGCAGGATAATTGCAGGGCTGTCGGTGAGCTCCGTCTGTGGGTCGCTTCTGCTGCATTCAGTGACATTTAAATCCCATATATGTACTGTTAAAGTCTCCCTGTCTCTACAATACCTGGAAGAGCTCAGAATTATTAGAACATGGTATGCTGACATGAGCCAGCATGACTTTATGAAATATTTCTTTACAAGAAGATCAGCAGCTGAATGACGCCTGTAGTGTTCAGCTGGATGATTCGGGATCGTCGGTTTGGTGTGACAGCGCTAAAAACCTCGACCTCACTCACATTTCATCTGGTGAGGCCGCCGGGCACGCCCCAATCAGGCGCCTGAAGAGCCGCTCCATACAGCTGTCAGTCACAGCAGAAAGAAAAGGCCCAGAGGAGCGACCCGGTGCGGCTGCGAGGGCTTCGGGGAGCGCTGACTAATCAAATTCCAGCACCAAGAGGATACTAAATGAGTCGGGGGACGTGCGAGGAGGTGAGGGGAAGGAATGATGAGTGCCAAGTGGGAGTTAGAGAGAAAAGGGCTGCGATAGGCACAAGAATTGATTAGTCGCTGTTTTCAGATCTCAGGGGACTCAAAGTCCTTTGTACAGGGAGTGTGACAGGATTCAGCTTTTACTGACTCACACTTTTAGGTTTAAAGACTTTATCAGATCATTCTTATAGCAGAGCACAAACAGATGTTATCCATCTATTTTCTACCACTTATCGGGGCAGCCCTCCCTCCACCAGCAGCTCCTCTGGGGGGACACTGAGATGTTCACAAGTCAGCTAAGCTTCAGACTTGGAAATGCTGATTCTCGTCCCAGACGCTTTGCTCTTGGCTGCAAACCACCCTGGATGAAGCCAACAAGACCAGATCATCCATGAAGAGCAAAGAGCCGGCCGCCAAACCTGAGACCCTTTGCCCACCAAGAACGAGTCCGACTGATTGTCAGCAGTGCACAAGAGAATACCTCGCAACACTCACCCTACAGGGCATCCTGGCGGGTGCAGCTGAGTGAAAGAAAGAAGGTCCTGCAGGAAATGATGCTTCTCTCTGCTTGGTGCTCCTGTTCTAAAGGATGTTCGTATTAAACATGACCAAAGTTTCCAATAATGAGTGCACAAAGCTTCACACTCAGTTTCAGTTTTCTGCTCTTTGATGTTTCTGCTCGCTCCAAGGAGCAGCTAATCTAAAGGTGGGAGAAGTCAGAAAAAGTCCCTGTGTGAGATGAACATGGATCATTTTGAACTGGGAATCATGCAAAGCTGCACAAGTACAGTCCAAGAGTCAAAAGAAAGAGAGCTGGAAATGAGCCCATCCACGGTTCAGGGTATTCAAGTTCAGCTCATCTCTCCTGAAGGAGAGCCTTTCAAACTCTGGAGGAAAAGCCGTTCGTGGCCCTCTGGAGGAAAAATGTCAGGTTAAACATCAGGAGCGTTTTCATTGGCCCTGGGAGTGAGTTTTCCTACACAGCTGTCCCTCGAGGCTTTTATACCAGAGCGCACACGCACATCTTTGAAGTTTGGCAAACACCTGAATTAATTTACTGCCCTGAACGTCAGCGTTGTCGGCTAACAGCTCTCCAGAGCTCCACTTTTACAGAGCTTCACTTCCACAGGAGCAGGTGAGCCTGCAGGCTTCAGAGGCGAGTTTAGCTGCGCCCTGGAGAGGCAGCGAGCGCTTCAGCAGAGTCTGACAGCAGAGGCCTCCTCGTGCACGTTGAATGCGAATCAGGGCGGGGGCCGCTGCAGCCCCATTGTCTGGATAAGTGAATAGATTGTCTTTCATGTCCTCAAGTTTGCAGCCCTCTGGCTCTGCTGCTATCAGCCTGCTTTTTCTTCACCTGTGACTGATATGATCATTAGAGATGTGTGTGAGCCGAGGCTTCCTGCTGCAGCTCTGCTGTGCACGCTCACAAGTTTATAAAGACTCTGGATGTTGGGGTTTCATTTTGCACCCTTGCTTTTGATGTCATTACTTCTTCACTGTTTTTAGATTGTATAATCGCTTTATTGGGCATTTAATGAGAATAACGGCCGGGAGCCAATTAGTGGCTGAAATAAGGAGATCCAGGTGGGATCAGGTGTGTCACAGGTGTGCAACAAAACAGCAGATGAGAGGGAAAAGCACCACGGAAAACGCTGCTATTGCTGCTCCGACTGTGCTGGACACCGCCGGTGAAGACGGATGGACGTAGCTTCCCAGTTTGAAAAGTGACTCCACCAGCCGAGTGGACTGGGAATCAGTGACAGGACCTGGAAGTGGTGACGGGACCGCCCGCTGGCTGTGGAAGCTTTCGGAAGCTCCCCTTTGGATGGAATTACTGGAATGGACGGTGCCGTACCCTGATTGTTTCCCAGATGAGCTTTTTATGGTATTCTAGTACCTGCTTTAGTATTTAACAGGAGTTTTATTGCTTTATTTAAACTATTTACTTCCCTTTAGTTTCAATGTGTCCTCCCCTGTGACCCTACATCAGGGTTGTGCTCATTCAGGTTACGTTGGCGGTAAAGGAGGCTGAACTCTTTCCCATTTAACTCATCCCTGTCCCTCCGTTTGTCCCGGGCCTCCCGAGTGTGGAACTCATTACCCACTTTCCCTCCCCACCCACGACTCCCAAACACAGCAGGGTCTCAAATCTTTTATCAAATTAGTGCGCTCTGTTTTTTTGACCTGCTGGGATTCCCGTGTGAGTGGGGGTTTGCACTGAGGAGGAAAGGTGTGTGTGTGCGTGTGTGTGTGTGTGTGTGTGTGTGTGTGTGTGTGGTCAGTGATTTTCAATTGTTTTCCTGTGATTGTCTCCATGCAGGGCACTTGTATTGTATTGTTTTTCCACTGTCTCCACCCATCTGGCACTTTAGACAGGTTAAAACAAACAGACATCATCGACAGACGTTTGCTCGCAGGTTTTTATTCATTTTCCCTCCTATAGTCAGATATTTTAGGCTGATGATGCATTAAGGTTCACGTCGAGTGTTTCGATTGTTTTTAAAGAAATTTCCTCCAAATATATAGAAAAACGTCCTTCTATGAGAATATCTCCCAATAACTCATATATTTTCTTTACAAATATACCAGCACACAAACTATAAATTCATGGATGTAAAGCCGAAGAGATTGCTTTAAAACCAGCAAAACAATCAATCAGTCAATGACAGACAGGAGTACAATGGGAGCATTCATCACCTGCTATTGGCAGCACTTAATAGCAAAGTCTGCTTTCAAATCACAATCAATGAGCCTCATCAAAGTTCATCATGTCTAAAATGTAAAAACACGCCTCTAAACACGTTCCCGAGGCGTCCTTCAGCGGCGTGTCGGGTCTTTAGTGAGACAGATCTGTTGCTCCCTACGAGCAGTTACTAATTCACCCCAAACACAAACTTTGCCAAAACACAAAGATGACCTGAACCGGCTGATGATCAGCCGGCATCGCCTAAAGACTGAAAATTAAGGTGCCAACAGGCACCACCGTCTCCTGGCTGTGACCTGCGACTCTGCACGGAGCTTTAAACTAAGTAATGCATCACTTAATTACACTGGAGAAACTTTACCCGTCACTATGGCGGCACTATGGCGTCACTTGGTGTTGCAAGGTTGGAGGCCCTGCACAGGAATCAGCTGATTGTAGCAGGAAGAAAAAGGTGTTTGCAGCAGGTAACTAATGCAAGCACAGACACACCTGTAACTGTAATGTGATTATTTTAGTACAAGACATCACTGCATTATGGGAAAAAGTAATGTGATTATAGGCAGCTGGTTCTAGAGAAGCATAAACATCTGTCTGTCTGTCTATATCTAACTATCTATCTATCTATCTATCTATCTATCTATCTATCTATCTATCTATCTATCTATCTATCTATCTATCTATCTATCTATCTATCTATCTATCTATCTATCTATCTATCTATCTATCTATCTATCTATCTATCTGTTATCGGTTTGGAGTACTTTCGGCTCGTCTGTGCATGCTGCGGGTATCTCTGCTAGAAAGAGAGAGGACAGAAGGTTTATAAGAAATCTGATTAAACTAAAGCAGCAGTTTATCTGATTTTATTTAAACTTGCTTTTTATCTGGTAACATTGTATCGGTGTAAAACAAACCCTTTTTTCACTGAAAACTTCCTTTAAGGTAAACTTTGCCTTACAGGTGAACGCGCAGCTGTGATTGGTTTGATTGGCCTCAGGGACCAATCAGCTTGGCCCATCACATATGTCACTTCCTGCCACATGCAGCCAGTTTTTCCTCGTGTGTACTGAAAATACGGTTTTTGGTTTAAACCAACTCAGAACATTTTCATAAAATCAAAGAAGTGGAGGTGAAATAGTTCCTTTGGCAAGGTTCTGGTTGGATTTGTCGGATCATTTGTCTGAGTATCTCTTACATCTCTGGAAAATGTGAAGGGGCCACAGTTAGGTGTTAAACTATCCAGCAGACAAATGGGTTTGGGACTCAGATCCACGCTGAGGTCGACCCGGAGATGGTGGGGCGTCCTCAACAAGTTAACCCGGCTGTGAAGAGGCTTTCTCCTGCAGACAAGGCGTCCATACATGCTGCTGGGGCCTCCTGCTGCTCGCCGAGGCCCCAGCAGCAGAGCTCGGGGAGGCTACTGTTTCTGCCACTGTCAGTGAGATGGATGAGGGGGGAAACTCAGGAAGAGGGTCTGTTTGGGCCGGGTGACATCTTAGCCTGTGTTTGACACCTGAACACATCACACACACACACACACACACACACACACACACACACCCCTTCACAGTGAACATATGCTGCCCCGAACACTTGAACACACATGCAGAAGGAATTAGATTCGAGCTGATGATGATGATTAAATTGGGTGTGTCACCCCCTCGCTGGGGAGCGCACACGTGTGCGGTACAAAGGTTTGAATTCTGCACAAAGGAGCGAAAGGACGACTCCACACTGAGCCAGAGGCAGGCGGGTGATGGATATGATGGATCAATCACCCTCTCCGTCTAATCAGGACATCAGTCACCCAACTTGAAGGCATGGGGGGAAGGGGGGGCGCGGGGGTAGAGCTGCAGCCTCTTTATAACCACATTTAACCCCCGAACGAGGAGGCTGTAAATCTGCACCAGCAGAGAGGAGTCCTGTTAAATCACAGGAAGAGGCGACAAAGAGAGAAAGCAGGAGGTCAACAAGCTCAAAACTGATAAC
>VUQK01002737.1:23230-34451 GCA_015106715.1 Bujurquina vittata
CTTTAGTAAACCCCCCCCCCAAAAAAAAAAAAAAAACACGCACAAGGAAAAAAAAAACATGGGTCAGGAGAAATTAACAAAAGATACCTTTTCTGAAACTTCAGCTGGACTGGGGCTTTTATAGCACACTGATTAATAAGAAGAGTAAGTAATTGTTTATCCCTAAAATATAAAAAATTACTGAATTACTGTTTAAGAAAGTGTTCAGCTATATGTGTAGTTAATGTTGCAGAAGATGGTCTAGATCCATTAATTATTCACATCCATTCACGAAAGCCACAGTCTTTCAGATGACCTCTATCTCAGCTGATGGAAGAATCCAAACAGTGTGTTGAGTCAAACCTTCAGCTGATGGAGGAATCCAATTACTATGTTGATTCAGACTAGATTCCAACAGCAACAGGAGTGCTGAATTTCCCCAGGGAGTAATATGGATGCAATCCAGCAGCTTACTTACTTAGATTCCCCCATGCTATCTCACATCTCGCATAGATGGTTGTAGGGATCATGGGAGTTACGCTGGTGGAGCTTACCTCCTATCATTTCATGATCCCTGCTGCCATCTTCCAAATGCAACCTCTATGGAAACAATACAATGACTGACCTTAACTAAGAAGCCACCAGGATTGCCCTGAGCATCAGCACCAGTACGTCAAAGGTCATGAACATAAACATTGCAGCTCAAATGAGGCTAGTGATGATCGGACTGAAGCTGCTAGAAGAAATGCAGCTAGCAGTTCAATATACAGACCAATGTTTCTTTCCAGTAACATGCCAGAGATTTCACTTTTCACAGCTTGCTTTTTGGGTGGGGTATTCTTCCTGGCCCTGGATCTGAACCAGTGCAGGAAGAACTAATGCTTGACTGAGTGAAAGTGTCTGATAAGGGGATGGATGAAAGTTACATGCTACCGGAGATTACTGCAAAGCAAAAAAGCAATAAATCAATAAAGTAGGTGTCGCTCTCGAAGGTGCCTTCATCTGACAGTACAATCAGAATACCTGCAGATTTTCCAGATGGCAGATGCTGCAGATATAAATAAAGGTGTGTGGAAATGTTGGCTTTCCCTTTGGCGTAAGGTGAAAACCACTGCCATAGACAGTAAATATAGACAATATAAATATAGATGTTACTGCTATAACACCCACTTGATTTTAGACTCTAACACAAATGACCACACTTCAAACCGAGGGTGGTGTCTCATCAGTTAATAACAAATAAATAAACGTATTCTAGCATTTGTAACAATATTTTAATTTTCTTTTAAAAAAACAAACAGTTTAAACAAAAACACAAAACAAACTATGGAAGCATAGTAATTAGCACAATTTAAAAAACATGTTTTCATAAAGAGAAAAGGGGAAATGCTGCACCAGTTTCAAGACTTTTTATTGTGGCCTTCTATGTCCCTATTAATCATAAATCCCCATCAACAACGGGCTTAGAGCTACCTGTTAGAGCTACCTTTATTCATGAGTCTGTTGTGGTATGGAATAAAAGAAGGAACGTGGGTAAAACCTGAAGTTTTGAAATCAGTGGATGGTCTGTTCGTCCAATGAAGCACAGCAGCCATATTATTGGTCAGATAATTCCAGAGGTCCAATTCAGGAACTCCAGTTAGCTGAGGTGAAGCCTAGCAGACAGCTAGCAACTACAGCCGCCTGTGTCACCATCCACGCTCTGGCCACGCCCCCAATAGAAGAAGAAGAAAAAACAGCTTTTATTGTGAAACCAACAGGTGAGTTCTCACCCCCTCCCCCTACAGGCGTTATGAAGTGGGAAATTAGCTATAGCGGGTCTAAACGTTTTTTGGATCAGGCTGTAAACATTTGGCTGACAGAGGAGCCGCACCACCACGAAAAAAAAAAACCTTATTTTCCCCATTGGTAAAATGTCAGTATATATAATGAAAATTTTAACTTACTAACTCAAGCTTCTGAGAAAATAACTTGAAATTTTGAGTTACTAAGTTGAAATTTTGAGATAACTCAATATTTTGACTTTTTTTGTGGCAGAAATAATCTTCTGTAGTTTAATAGATCCTAATTTAAGTGACTGTTTAGTGTTAGAGTTTAAATTTTGTCAAAAAATAGTAGTAACTGACTTTGAGTTCTTTTGGCGTTTGTCTAGCGGAAAAGTCCGAAGAGTGACGGAAAACTCCGAACTCCGCGGTGCCTGCTGGGAAAACTCGTCAACCCGCCATCTTTCCTTAAAGCGAGTTAAGGCAAAACAAGCGGTGGTCTGAAGGTTTTCCCCCGAAATAAACCCACTGGAGCGGCGCCACCTCAGCTGTCCGTGTGAATAATAAGCTTAAAGAGGAGCAGGCGGAGCGGAGGGCCTGACTCGGTTTACCGATCAACCGTAAAATCCAACAATCCGCCGGCAACATGGGCCGCTCTCGCAGCCGCAGCTCATCCCGATCCAAGCACTCCAAAAGCAGCAAGCACAGCAAGAAGCGGAGCCGGTCCCGGTCGCGGTCCCGAGACAGGGAGCGCTCCAAGAAGCGCTCCAAGTCCCGAGAGGCGAAGAGGAACCGGCGCAGAGAGTCCCGGTCCCGATCCCGGTCCACCACAGCGTCGTCCCGCAGAGAGAGAGCGGCGTCTCCGCCGGACCGCATCGACATCTTCGGCCGAACGTTGAGCAAGAGGAACGCGCTGGATGAGAAGCAGAGAAAGGAGGAGGAGGAGAGGAAGGCGGAGATGGAGCGGCAGAGGAAGATGTGGGTATATTTAATGACACAGTTACATAACGACCCTGAATCGCAGCCTGTTCTCAGCTATGGGCTAAGCTAAACGCTAGGCTAGGCGAGCTGTGTTCACCTGGATGGAAATCGTTAGCTTCGGAGCTAGCAGGCTAATGCTAACAGGCTGCGCAGGCCGCAGCGCCTGTCAGAGCACCGCTCACCTGCTCAGGTGGATTCTGTCCCTAGCTCTGTGCTCATTCATTCATTCACATAAACATAATTTGAAACTCTCTTATTTTAGGCTGTATATTAGTATTCACTCAGAATTATTCAGCTTCAGGTTATCATGCAAGCTAATGCATTTTATCGCCTCTTTGAAGGTTTCAGTTGGTGTTAATAACCAGATTTAGATGTGCGGTTGTTGATCTGCAGGTTCATCCTGCAGTCATGAACTTCCTGCAGCAGAGATTTTAGCCTCTGACCTGCCCTGAAGGTCAGAGCTGCGGTGATGTTGATGCCTCAGGAGGTGCAGAGGGTATAACCCTCACTTCCACGCATGCATGATGTTTCCACGCTGAGTGAAGAGAGAGCACCTGTGATGGTTTAGCCCCAGACTCTCCAGGGCTTGAATTTCAGTACATAGTTTCCTGAAAATTCTACATTTATAATAAGGGAATAAGGGCTGTGCTCTTGTTTATCTGACACAGATGGATTGTGTTCAGCCCGTCATTAAAACAGTGCAAAAGGTGTACCGACAACACGTGGAGCGTCTGTTTAGAAACTCACTGACTTATGCAGACAAGCTCAAAGACAGGAGGATGTGAACGTCTGGATAAACCTGTAAATAAGCAAACACCGGCTGCTGGAAGGGCAAACCACAGTAAAGTTGATGTAAATCTCAACGATCCTCAGACAGGTGACGCTGATGTTAGGATAAAACAACCAAAGCAGATCAGTCTGAGCAGCTCTGTAAATAAAAAAAACTCTCACTCGTACAGCTGAGTCCACTTATTTTCTTGGACAGTAAAAAAGGTCTTATATTGAAAACAGTTTAGAGTGAACACACTCACCATTCATTTGAATAGTGTGTGTGTCCAAACTTTTGACTGTTACTGTATAAACTGGAGAGTGAGACATTCAGTGAAAACATCTTAAAGTTGGAGTCCCCCAGTTTAGAAATGTCAGTTTCTGGTCCTGATGATGAGCACAATGATCAAAAATCTGACTAAACTAATATCATTCTGCAGCTGTTCTCTGTGTTCCTCTCATAGAGAATAACTGTGCAGGCGTTGGTTCCTGCTGTTCTTCAAACCGTCTTACAGCTGCTACATCTGTGGTCTAAACACTCGGTACAAGTACCGCTGTAATCATTAACCTCACAGTAGGTGCAGTAAAAGTGAAATAAAATCAACTGAAACCCAATTCAGTAAATTTCTCACCCTGGAGTTAACATGTGAACAAAGCCATCAAAATCAAAGCAAACATGAGACCAAAAACAGATTTTCTTCAGGTTGTCAGGCTGCTCCATCAATGCAGTCCACTCACAATAGTCAGTAAATCACTTTTATTGGAAAGGGAACTCTTGCCTTTAGCGTGCTGCAGCCGGGGGAAAAAATGCAAATTCCTGATGGCTTAACAGGAATGATTTTTTTTCTTTTTTGGTCATAATTTATCGATGTGTTAAAACAAGGGCAAGAGAGCGCATCAGGACACGCGAAACTACTACAGAAGCTGCTGCCACAGATAAACGCGAGCTGCACAGAATAAAAATAAACTGACTTAAATACACAAGTCAAAAACGGGGATAATCGAGTTAACTTATCTGTGTTTGAGTTATTGACTGAAATAATCCTGTTTTTTATTTTAATTGAGCAGCTGTGACTGTAAACATGGTGACTGCAGCTTTTCAGGTGTGTTTTAGATTACCTGGAGGCTCACACACACCTGGCTTCCTGTCTGTGTCCCGCCTCTTTTGTCTTGCTGCCTAATAGCCACAGGGCCCATTATCCATGCATATAAATGTAAATATAAAGAGCTCAGACCTGGGTTGGATCCAGTTTCTGGTTTCCACAGTGAAACCAGATCCCTGAGAGGTTGGAAAGTGTGTGTCTGTGTGTGTTTACATCGCTCCTAATAAGTTCCTGTTCAGACAAAAGAAGCATTTAACGAAGTAAAGAGGATGACAGGTGACCTCCATCTGAATTACACCAAGCACCCAGAAAACAGTCTAAATTGAGCCCATTCTAACAGCTGAAATTAAATATTACCCTTGATTATATTCTATCTATGAGCTATTTTAAATCATTTTAATATTTTAAGTAAATTCTTGGATATTCAGTGGAACACAATATTTCAGTGAGTTAATTTTCCCTAATCAGTTGGATTGGAGGATCTTGGGTCATGTACAGGCAGTAAAAACAGGTCGGTTAGCTTTTAGCGATCTAAAAAATTGGTCGAGGCCATTTCAAAACCTTGACGGCGTGACAGGCTAACCTTTTGTTCTCTCCTGCAGCCGACAGCAGGAGATCGAGGAAAAGCTGATCGAGGAGGAGACGGCGCGGCGAGTCGAGGAGCTCGTGGCCAAACGTGTGGAGGAGGAGCTCGAGAAGCGGAAAGACGAGATCGAGCGGGAGGTGCTGCGACGCGTCGAGGAGGCGAAGCGCATCATGGAGCGGCAGCTGCTGGAGGAGCTGGAGCGGCAGCGGCAAGCCGAGCTGGCGGCGCAGAAGGCCAGAGAGGTAACGCTCGGTCGTTGGGAACGCAGCCCCTCCCTTACCCCTTCAACTCCCTTCACCTCCCAGTTGCCCACTTTGCCTGGGTCCTGGATCTTTTACTTTAACTGTTCAGAGTAACCCAGCCGTGGCACAAGTTTCACACGGTTGGATGCAGCTGTCCTGAAGAGAGAGGGTGGTTTTTAAAAGCAAAAGCCAGAACCTTAAAATTAATAAATCTATCCAAGAATATAAATGTCCTTAACTGGTGTAAATTAGTAAAATAATAAATTTCAAATTCACATCAGATTCACATTATTCACTTTTTTGCAGTGGTTGCAGCTCAGTCTTTCCTGCCGTTAGCTTCTCCTCCATTAGTCTCACTGCGAGTGCTCGTCCTCGCCACGATATTCAGCACGTTACATTCAATAAATTAAAACAAACTCTTCAACTGAGTTATCAAAATAATTTCAGCTGTTGCTGAAAATTTTTAGGGAACATATTTATTTAAATGTTTGAATTGTTGAAAAATGTTATAGTTTATACGCTGTGTGGTAGGATGCAACACGCTACTACTGCCATAGGTGTAGTATGTTACCACAAAAAATACACTAACATGTGACAAACTACCAGTGCTTGTGTCACAGTGAGATCAGATGCACCAACAGGAGAAACATGGAACCACAAATAAATCAGAAGGTTCCAATAATGTAACAAAAATGAGGATATTAAAATGGTTTTTGAGGACGAACACTTCTCTTCGAGTATCGAGTGTTTGAAACAGTCATGCCTGGACACTGGACAACCAGAGCTTTGGGACAAACTGTTACAGAAATGGTTAACACAGGATGAAATGTGCAGTTGCAAATACAGCCAGCCCAGGTGTTGTTTTCTTGCAATTTTGCAATCGAGGTATCAACACAATTTGTAACTACTTCTGAAAGTTGACAATCAGGGTTTTGCAGGTATAAACGGTTTATTCCGGTACTTTCCAGCCTACCTGTCCGCCTGTCATAATGTCCCCGCAGTCTCGACAAACCGAAGCACGGAGAGTGACGAGATGGCCCCTCAGTGACGAGTAAAAACCAATAAAATTGAGTTCTGGCTTTTGAGTTTCTGTCTCATAAATCTAATTTAAAAGGGGTTAAAGGACGGCAGTGTGTGACTATTACCTCCTCAAATGTGTTTTCTAACTTCCTGTGAGAGTTTTGCCATGGCAGGGTTTCAAAAAGATTTTCTTTATCTGGTTCACTTGAATTTCTTAGTTTTATATTTGTTGCTGTTGTCTATTGAAGAGCTTTCATATTTAAAAAAAAATATATATTAAAGATTAAACTTTACCATCTCCATTTATCCCTGTCAGTGCCCCCCCCCCCAAAAAAAAACCAAACAAACCCAAAAACATTATTGTCAATAACGGGATGTAAAATGTTCACTCCTGAATGAGCGACAGGATGAAAAGCTCTCATAAAGACAGTTGACTATAATTCTTGTCTCGCTGCTGGAATATTTATTAAATTGAACGTTTTGATCCCTCCAACTTTTATCCGAATAAGTGAACGTAAGATTCACAGACGCACTTCCTGTGAATCTCGCGTTCACTTATTATCCAGGAGTTGTGCTCTTGAGCGGTCTGAAACATGACGTGGCCTCACTCCGTCTTGGTGGCATTGAACTTGTTTCAGCGCCACCTAGAGGTTGGCAGCATGACTTTTTAATAAGTGGAGGAGGGACTTTCTGGATATTGACATAATCAGCCAGGGGTCTGAATTGATTTATGGCATCTGTGAATTATTTGGTGCTATAAATATAATTACCCCTTTTTTTAAGTCAGCATTTAACATATTGCAGTTTTTATTAGCGGGGTTGTTTCTAAGACAAAGTCGAGGTGCTGTCATAGCCTCGTCGGCGTCATCTACAAAATCTTTAACGTTGGCCGTAACTGGAGAATGATGTGACCTAGGATGTTCAAATTCACACCATAGATGCATCTACTAAAAATGTCAGATGAGTCTGAACCTTGGCCATCTTGGCCTAAAGGTAAAGGTTAGAGGTCAAGTTTTCTGAAAATCTTTTGAACCCAATAACTGGAGAACGATGTGACCTAGGATGTTCAAATTCACACCATAGCTGCATCCTGTTCGAGCTAGACCCATCAGACATTTTTTTCACTGACTTTACTATAAGAGCACTTTGACCCCCACCCCTCCACTTTCCCCCCCGTTACAAATCCAAAACAGTCGAGCGTTGGCTGTGCTCTTGTTTATAGTATCCACGGTTTAGCCCTTCAGGTGTTTTTACTAATTTATTTTTTAGTTTCAAGTGTGAGTTTTTATTTTCATTCCAGATTTTGCCTTGTTGAGATAGTTGTAATATTGTATTTCATTCTGAGCTATTTTATCTTCTCATTTAGGCTGTTTTGTTACAGGTTGTGTTTAACTTCGTTTGGGATAAAATGTGTTATTTTAACTTATCTGAGCTTATTGCAGGCTAACTTAGTTTAACTCAGCACATCTTACCTGAAATGAGTTTATCTGAAACTGCTTTAATGCATCTTAATTAATCTGAACTGATCTTAATTTACCTGAACTTAACTTCCTATCTTAGCTGAACGTATCTTGACTTACCTGAGCCTATCTGAATTTAGTCCACTTCATGGCTGTCCCTGTATAAACCTCTTCTGATTAACTTGGGTTCTCTTTGGTAATTTGTTACTTATGTTACATTGTTTAGTTCATAAAGATCTGGTATTTCTATTCATGTTCCACTGTTTTGCTTTTAAAACCTTCTGATTGGTGCTGTGAATTTGTTGATTTATTTTTTTAAATATCAATCAGATTAATGACAGTAGTCCTTTGGTTATTGCCTGTATACCTGATGAAGGTTGGATGGACTAAAACATAATTTAATACATTTTCCAGCAGCAATGAGGGAACACAGGAAAGACACTCAGACTCCTGCTAAGTGAGCTCTTTAACGGTATTTGAACTGTATCCTGTGTAGATGCGTAGTCGCCCTAAAGGCTCATTTTTAAACCGGGAAAACCCCTCCTCCCCTCCTCGAGCATTATTAAGAAAAAAATGGCATTTGTTTACATCACAGTGTTGTGAATGAGCGGCCCGGCTGAGGCGCGGTGACCATCAGCTCGGGACTAATAGGATAAGAAATGTACCCCCGGCTCTGTTTACCCTCAGGACTGCTAGGATAAAAGGTCAACTGTGTGTATAAATGTTCATGACGTCTGTTTTAATCCACCTCACCTGCTCTTTAACTCTGGGGAAGGGAGGAGACATTACAAAGGATGCTTCATTTCCTGTTTCCTGTCCTGACAGGTTAACCCCCTCTCACCTGTGTCACCTGTTGATGATTTTTGTGGAGCTTTTCAAACAAAATGTGTTGATTTATTTTTGTGCTGACGACTTGCTTCTCCTGTAGGCTCAGTTTTGAAATGTGTTTGTGCTATTTTTTTGTTAATTTTTTTGGAAACAACACCTTCCTAACTAGCATTGACCTGCAGCCTTTCAGCTCAGCCGTGACCCGCGTCCTGTACTGTAAGTGTACCGTGGGCGGGTCCACTTCGAACACACACACACATACACACACACACCCACCCACCCACACACAAACACACAGGCACCTTTGTACTGCACTCCTTCACCGCGGCTGCAGGCTAAGCCGTAAACTGATCAGTAATAAAGAGGAATGGCGCCGTATGGCAGAAACTCCCATACCTACCTACCCACACCAGGAGCGCTCCTGTCTCTGCAGGGGCCACACAGTCCGGACGAGACAGTAAATATTCAACCGTTTAATGCTTTCACCAGTTGTGTAGGTACACAGGAAAATGGTATACGTGCATTGGTGAGCCAAAACTATTCCCTCCTTTATTTTTCTCTTGCTTGTAAACATGTTAAAATGCAGCAGCAGCTTTGATTGTCTGTCTTTTTTTTTATATATCTGTCTTCTACTGATGAGCGTAATCATGCAGCACTAGGTGTGTGTTAGTCTTTAATTTTTCTCTAGGCAGCAGTAGAGGGATGTTTAAAAATGTGTGAGAGGCTGAACAAAGTTGTCATGAGAGTGCGAGTGAGTGTGCGTGCGTGCATGTGCCTTGTGTGGCCTGTTCGTGCGCTAACATATCATCGTGTCGCTTGTTTAGGAGGAAGAAAAATCAAAGCGGGAGGAGCTGGAAAAAATCCTGGAGGAGAATAACCGCAAGATCGCCGAGGCTCAGGCCAAACTGGTACGCAAACACACACACCTTTCTTTGTACCCATCCCTGCAACAATCGCACAAACACTAAACAGTTAACGGCTTAAAAATACGGCAAAACTATTCAGTTCTTCAATTACTCAGGTAGGTTTTGGCAATATAGAGTATTTGGTTAGTATTAGGCAGTATTAGTGATAAACCTACTTAAGAAGATTCTGGTTTGGGTTAAAATACAATTTCCAGTTTGTTGACAGCATGCAGATACTAAGCAAACTTTCTATTTGAGGAATTTGAGTTTTAAAATCGTGCAACTTTAAAAGCGTCACTTTCTCGTGACTTTATTTTGTGATGACACCACGCTGTTTAAACGGGTATTACATAAACTGAAAACCACAAATCAAATTGATGCTCAAAATAATTTGGTCTTGCAGGAACCACAGGTCACAAAATGGTTAACTCAAAGATTTTCCTCATGAAATGGGTCTTAAAATTGGATTGATAAAAGTCTTAAAAAGCCGTCAATGAAGCATCCTGCTTTGGTAAACTGGCATTCATCTGATGTGAGCGTTTAATGTCTTTAATGAAACATCTGTGACATGACCGAGTGCGCTGATGCTCCTCTAACAGGAAGCCGTGTCGATCCAGCAGCTTTGAATTGATGGTTATCAGCCGTGGAAACAGGATTTATTTTGTCTCATTTTTAGAGTTCTTTATTGAAATCAGTTTGCTCTGTAGTAAACCAGGGATCCGGAAACATGTTAAAAACCCAAATTTATGCTTTTTAAGACCAAATAATAAATCAAACCAAACAAAACTCTTATGTTTTTGGCTTTTGTAAGTGAGCTAGAAAGCAAGTTCAATGGGGCAATAATCCAAAAATAATGATGATAAATAAATCTAATGAAGTCTTTTTTTATCACTTAAATCTAATTTAGTAGTTTGTAATGCCTGAATCTATTAGGGTGGATTTGGAGTAATTTTATCACCTGAATCTGAGGGTGTAGTTTTTATTGTCTGACTCTAAAAGATTAAAACAATAAATGAAACACCTGCTGTAGTTCCATCAGCAGCACAGGGACCTCTTACAGTTTGCTTCATTTTTACATCCATCTTTGTTCGCTGTGGGAATCGCTGCAACAGCGTCCAGTGTGTGACCGCTTCCTGTGTGTGTGTGTCCCCCAGGCGGAAGATCAGTTGCGTATTGTGGAGGAGCAGAGAAAGATCCACGAGGAGCGCATGAAGCTGGAGCAGGACCGTCAGAGGCAGCAGAAGGAGGAGCAGAAAATCATCCTCGGAAAGGGCAAGTCCAGGCCCAAGCTCTCCTTCACCCTGAAGGCCACTGAATGAGACTGCTCCCCCTTCGTCCGCAGGTCACCCCCCCATCCAGCTCCTCTTTCTCCTCCTCCTCATCATTCAGCCCCACTCCTCCTCTGTGGAACGCTCGCTTCGTTTTGGAAGTGCTGAAGGAAGGGGGGCGCAACCAGCGTGTTAACTCACTCCCTCCCGGCTTTGAACAGGAGGCAGCTCTTCGCCCTCGAAGGACCATCCCCGCTCCTCCTCCTCACCCCGCTGCACAACAGATTCTTCCCTCCTTCTCCCCCTCCTCCTCCTCAT
>VUQK01002738.1:2035-12150 GCA_015106715.1 Bujurquina vittata
TTTGTTTTTTGTGTAGTTTTCTGAAAAAGAATTCAAAAAATTTTAAAAAAAAAAAAAAATTGCTTGAGTTTAAGATTTTGCTTAAAAAAAAAAAAAAAACTTGCAATGTCCAGAACTGTGATTAACATTAAAAGAAATCCAAGTATTATCTTAAAGATAGTCAAATAAAATACGCAAGACTATAGTTTCATCTTGACACATTAATGTGGCATCTTTTTAGAAAACACCACAGTTTACGATAGCTGTGCAGTTGAATAATTATTGCTCAATGGGCGCACAACACCAAAGCCACATTGCTCCCAGTAAATTAAACATAATCAACTGTCATATCATCTTTTATTGACTTTAATTGAGTGTAATTGTGAATCCTGCTGTAACTGCTAGTTGCTTTCTGCATGGCAAGGTCAACTAAATTGCTTGATGAGCTGTTATGGTCTTTTTATATGATGACCTTGACTTGGGAGAATGTATGAATATCTTCCATCTGTGGTGATCAACCATGAAATGAAACTAGGCCAGTCTGGTGCAGAGTGGCTTCACAACATCTACTGGTTCTGCTCACTGTTTGAAAAGGCTATGTTGTATTGACCTTGCGGTGTTCAGACATAATAATAAATATTTAAATGATAAATAATCTATGTTTGGCGCTATCTGATCACTTTATATTTAAAAAATCTTTGAATTTAGAATTGAGAGTCATATATACAATTTCCATATTTGTAGTTTAAGTAATATTTAGAGAGCTGTATTGTTTTAAAGTTAAGATGGAGAGTATGCTCCTTAATCCATTTTTTTTTCTGGAAAATTCAAAATAATTCAGAGACAGTTTTCTTGGGATAATGACAATGTCCAAAATTTAAATTCAGACTATCAGGAAAATTTGCTTAATTTTTTTTAATTACCCGAGCTCTGCCTGCTATTTAATTTTTATTAATAAATATTAATCTGACAGCATTCAATATCTGTTTCTAAATAGGCCCTTTGGCCACAAGCTGAAGGCCTTTCTTTAATGTGTTTGGAGTAATATATGTTATCTTTCATCTCTGATGCAATCATTGCATGGCAGAAATGTGAAGGTAAAAGGCAGTCGCAAAGATCAGATGCTCAGAGCATTCTGTGAACTCGAGAAGGGTCCTGCTGTGATGAGATTTTTACTTTACATATCACAGTAGGCTCGCTGGCAGCCATGTTCATGTGTACATGGCTGCCAAGATGCCTGTTTACATTTATGAGCAGCCTCATCCTGTCAGGTGTTAGAGGAAAATACACAGCGGGAACAGGTAGGAAGAGTACAACAAAAGGATTTTCAGCTGCCAAGACTTCATCCAATAGGCGAAAACAGAAAAATTAAACTGGGCCAGACCAACTTGATCTTAACTGGGCCAGATCACAGTGGCGTATAGTTGTGAACAGAAGTTTAGATGCACTCATCATGGACATGAATTTCATGATAATTTTGGGCTTTTAATGATTTCTTTGATCTGTTCCTTTTTTCAGGGTGGAATGAGGGTATAGCATACATCTTTAATGATTTAAAAAAAAACAAGAATTGGGTGCATAAGCTTGTATTTATTTTGGATTTGCATTGCTTTGGTAAGGCCATTCCAGAAGCTTAATGTTAGACTGCTTTTTCCAGTCCAAAACCAACTGTGTCTAGCTGTTGATTTGAGGTGAAGCAGTGGAGATAGTGCTTCTTTATTATTCCATCCACTTTGTGCAATACTTGTATGACTGGCACCAAAAAATCCCCAGAGCATGATGCTACCACCACCATGCTTGATATTTGGTACAGTATTCTTAGGTCTGACATACTTCATGTCATTGTGGCCAAATAGCTCAATCTTTCTCCAGAAGATATTTGGCTTTTCCATGTGGGCAGCTGCAAATTTCAGTTGAGCTTGAATGTGTCAATTCTGGAGCAGGGCCTTCTTTTTTGGTCCACACGGTCTCAGGCCATTGCAATGTAAAAACATTTACAAAACAGAAGAGCAACAGCTTGAGATAACTGTATTAACAAAAAAATTACTGCAAGTTTAACAATATATTGTATTCCATTTCTTTACCTCGAGAAACTCTTGGGTTGTGTTTGCAGTACGCTTTTGGTCGCTATCCATTTGCTCTGTGCTTCACCATCTGATCAGTTTTGCAGAGGTTTGTTCAGACTGAGCAAAGAGTATAGGCCTATGAATTAAAAATTGCCATAACTTCTAAACAGTTAATATAATACTTTTTTAAACCCCTTGAATTAAACAGGAAGTCAATCACATCTTGATTGTTTGATTCAAAATCCAACATGGTCCAGTAAAAAGGCAAAATCAGTGTCCAAAAGCCTAGTGTTTGTGTGTTTTGTGTCTTTGGAGCTAATAATGTTATCTTACTACTCTTGAGTCAAACTACTTGTCGAGCTCTACTTTAATCTTTCCATACATTTTCATCCTTGTTTTGTGCTGCAGACCCACACCAGCAAGAGCAATATATTGTTTTTACAAGCCATCCTTTGGGACTTGTTCCAGTCCATGGGCTGTATGTTCTATACTGCTGGGTAACAATTTACACACAGACCCATATGACATAGAGTATGTCAAACAGTAATTTTGCAGTTATTAATAATTACTATATACTAATTTATTTTTCCATAACAAATACCTGCAATTCAATCAAAATCTTTTGTATTTCTATCCATTTTATGTGACGCATGGACAAAAAATAAAAAATAGGTAAATGTCTACCACCTCGGGGCTAATTTGTAAAATTCCAAGGGAAAAAAATACATAAGAATGTCATTTTTCACAGCCTAAACAATATGAAAGACTAATTGAAGGAATTACATTTTATTGTACAAAACAACAAAAGGCAGGAGAATCTCTGCAAGTCAGGTCCACAAATACATGCAATCAAACGTCTGTCACTATTCATTACATTATTCACTTTGAAGAAATAGAAAAAAGACGTCATCGCAGCTCCACTAAAAGCCATACAGTGTAATTATGTTTGTGGGTGCAAATAGGTTACATTGATTATATGCCTTTACAATAATGAGCTGTCAATGTATTATTATGTTACAGAACCATCAAAATCTTGGCATAAATCATAATTAATTCTGCTTCCAGAATTTCTGATCAGCCATACTGTGTATTGTTGTCAGAGGTTTTGGTGTGAAGCTGTGGGAGACGTGAGCTGAAAACAGGCGGCTGACACCGTACTACAGCTGTGGCAGCGCTCTCATTAGGGATTCACAGAGGTTTCTTTTGCCGAGCGGTGCTTCTTGGTTTGGCTCGAGGGCAGACTACTCGTATAAAGCTGCTGGAGCTGCGAGACAGAGAGACAGTGAGACACACAGGGAGCCTGCAGTGCTGGGCAGGCAGTGTCAGCTCTCTCTGTGCAAAGGATTGTTTTGCAGCGCCAGGCCCATGACTCTCCCCCAGCTGATTGGTGTGGCTTCATTAGCATGGGCTGCGGCTCCTCCGATTAGCAGTAATTAAAGAGAGAAATCAGAGCGCTTGCCTCCAGTCCAGACACAGCCAGTGCCTGTCAAGTGTGATCGCTGTGGAACAGCTCTAGCCTTCCTGGCTGTCTGCCACTCCACAATCTCCCCTCAGTCCCCATAGTAAGAGTGAGTCTGGAGGAGAGGTATGGGCTGTTGCGGTCTGTGCCAAGTTACCCCCAAAGTAACCCCCGGGGTTACACAGGCACACACGCCTCTCCCTGCGGGCACACGCTGGCCCGCCGTTGTCATGGTGATAACAGGGGAAAATGTTTAATGAAGACACTGATGAGAATTTATGAGGCTGTGGCTGTGTGCATTTACAGGGATATGACCCTTAGCCTATCACGCGCTGCCTCCTGTGGTTCTACATCTATATCTTCACTTATACAAGTTGTAGCTGATCATCGAGGCGTATGCTTAGGCAGGCGGCCTCAGTATGCTGCAGGTCCATCAGCAGCAGCGCAGTCGGCGACACGAGACTTTGGTTGTCCAATAAACATAATCAAACATGATCAGAAATGTGTGTTGTTTTTATTCGATTAGACTAGAGGAATAATTGTCTACTAATGTCTTGAGAGGCATTCTCAAAGGGCCAATTTAAACTCTAATTGTATTAGGGAAACTGCATACTATAAACAATTTTTAATTTGGTGCTTTCAGACAGGCTAAACAGCAGAAATGTGCCCATAAAAAAAAAAAGAAAAAAGCATTGGTGGCCACAACGTGTACAGGCCGGGTGGGTGGCCGATCTCGTTCACCACCTGCCAATATACCCTACACTTCAACTGACCAATAGTGTCGAGGCTGGTTATTCACTTTGGCATGCTTGTTCTGGTTTATTTCTTGCTTTGTTTGCTCTGTCTATGCTCTATCAGGCGTGGATGCCATTAAACAAACAGGCCCAGGGTTTCATTGAGTGTGCTGGCATTTGATTGGGACGCCATATTCAACAGCGGCTCAGTTGCATTTGAGAACATGCCAGAGTTGATTCGTTTGAAGTGCATTGAAGGCCATAGTGTGAACACTTGTTTAACTATGGATAGAGTGGGGTTGCACGCTCACATACTACTGAGGAAAGATGTACTATAGTGTAAGGATACCCAAATGAAGAGTTCCTGAAAATTTAAGGAAGTTTAAGAAACAGTAGCTTTAAAACTTTTGCCCTTTAGTGACGTACATTCATCAGAGAGTCCTACTACTTTCTCTCCCTTCCATGTTTCTTTAAATCCAGTCACCCTGTACATCTTCAAAGATTTGGAGTTGAGCACATTGTTATCTTGGACACTATTAGGAAACAGTAGGTATAAAGCTACGAAGGCCTCTTTGAATCCCAAGGATGTTTGTGCAAATGAATCAAATTGAAAGTAGCTCTCTGATAAAAATAAACAAATAAATAAAAAATAGCAGCTTAATAACTTTAAAAAGAGTAAAAGAACTAGGTTTGTTTCAGAATAAGCATATCAGCAATCCTTCCACACAACTTTTCCTTTTTTCTTTTTTGGAGGGGTTTTAAATCCATACCGCTCAGGACTAGCCGGCATACATTCATGCGCAGCAGTTGATGTGATGAAAGCCTATAAATTTCACAAAAACGCCTCTTTTTTAAATTAAACCTTTTATTTTAAATTTTAATTTCCTGCCTGTGTGTTTTGAGTGTATATGTGTGGACATGCACCAAAGGTACGTGTTTTCCAACATGGCTGGAGGCAGGTAGGTTGCTGTCCACTTGCTCTCTGTTAATAAAGTTAGTTTGTGGCCATTAGTTGTAATTTAAATGTAGCCAAACTGTGCTGGTCATAAGCGTGGTGGTGGTTCTGTTTAATATCTGAAGCATTCTATGTGAGTCCTTTAGAGGTTTAAGTTTGCTAATTGAAATGTTTAACGTGTCTGGAGGGTTGAAGGCTAATGCTGGTATGCTGTTAGCCCGGTCGCTAGAAAAGAGTAAAAGAAAACTTTGCCGTACTTTATTAATGGCTTTTTTCAGGAGAGCCGTGTATTAGTTGACCCTAAAAGAACCTGAGATCCATGCTGTTCCCTGTCTCATCATTTCACATGGCAACATCTGGCATAACACACACGTTACACATGCTAACTACTTCTACTGCGAAACGGCAAATTTAGCGAGTAAGACAGGTGACAGTTGAGGCTATGATAAACATGAACCAATGAAATGTAAAAAAATTAAAATTAAGTTCAGTGTATAGGTTTGATGTATAAAGAATCACTTTCTACCATGAGAGTTAACAATTTAAAAACGCATAGTTCATTTCAGTACTCATCTATTTTATTTTTAATTTTATATTTTTATTTTATCTTATTTTATTTTTTTATCAGCTGGACAAAAGAGCCTCATGTTTGAGACTTCTGGCCCAAACAACATTCTTAAAATATCTGTCCAACACAGGACTTGAACCCCTGTTTCCTTTGTGAAAATCCAGCATTAGCGTTATCCCTCATGCTTCAAATATGAACTTTCTTTTTAAATTGCATCATTCTGTAAGTCATCATGATGCTACGTTACAGGGAGGAAACTGTAAGGAAACTTACTGAAATGTAAGTTTAGTTGCTCAGGTGCCATAATATATGCAGCTGTATTTGTTTTGGCTTAAGAGCAATTAATGAAAGGCACAATTCACCTTGTTCTTAGATTGTGGGTGAATTTTAACTCTTTGGGCAATCAAACTGAGCACCAGTCTGTGCAACAGTCAAACAGCTATAGAGCAGTAAAGTGGTTCAGGGGCTTTCAGATGGTATGTGGACTCAGGTGTGGAGGAAACCCATCCTGTTGAACCTGTGAAGTCGCTCTGTGCTCTCCTCTGAACACTTCCCTTTGTCCTTTTACTGTCAGACTCAGTATCAGAGGCTCCCAGCCCACTAAGTCTCCTGTGACAGGGGTTTCAATTATGAATGCTACCTTTGACTACCTCTGTTATTCCGTTGCAGCCCACATATCCCTGCCTGCCACCACTCATGTGTGACTTGATGTATTGTCTCACTGTTTTCGCCCCTTTCAAAATTAATTGCAGTTTTATCTCCCTCCAAGATAAAAAAAAGCCTGCTGAAAACACAATAGTCTAAAAGTAGTGTGGATTCTATTCAAACAAAACTATTAAAACCACAGTGTTTTTTTCTCACTGTTTTTGACTGCAGATGATTTTTAGTGGTGGCTCTTCTTTTATCTTTTCCTACAATAGAATTAAGTATTACCTTCAATTACTTTTCATGATTGGCTTCTGTTTTAGCAAACTCAGATCATACTCTGGGCCTGACCGTTTTATTTGGTGTCAAATGACTTTTCACCTTCAGCATTGTATTACCCCCTCCCCACCCCCACACATCAGAAGCTCATTACATTTTGAAAAAAATTCTTGTCATTGTGATTAATGCAAATCTGAGCATAATTTACTCTGCCTTGGGCCACAGTGCAAACATCTTTACTGATACTGAGCAGACTTTAGTAAGTTTTACCATTTGGTGACCTTGTTTAATTAATTTTGGCTGGCATTTTAGCAAACACAATCATCCTTGTCAGGCATATTGCTATTGTCATCGCAGCTGCAGGGAGAAAGGATCATTATTGTCAGCAACAACCAGTTGGGAATTAAGGCTGGACCTTGACCAAATTAAAAAAAATAAAAAGTTAAGCAACTTGACTTTCTCAAACACTTGACAGCTTTGTCTTGCTTGGAATTAACAAACCAGCTTTTTAAAGGGAAGATCAGAGCTTAAATTTAAAGCTGCACTTCAATTTAAGAGACTATTCAGACAGATTTAGCTAGTCATAGCTTAACAACTAGATATGGCAGGTCTGATAAAGTGGTGTACAAGGGGCTGGATTAATGCTCTACCTTTAGAGTTTGGAGGGGAGCCTTTTTTAAAACCAAAAAACAAGGTAAAAAGTTACACAAAAGTATTAAATAGTGGTTATCTGATCTAAGCTCTAATCATTACAATTTAAGGCAATCTAGTTTATTACTTGAATAAAGTAACAAACTATCATTTGGTAAATAGGAGTCATTATTGGCTAATTGTGTTCTATTTTTGATTTTCTTATTTTGGAAGTCTGCTCTAACTTGTAGTGTAAGGCTAACATCATGCAGGAGCAAAGCTGTATATTTACTTCAATGCCATCAAATGGTGAAAATACTAACTGTGATATGCAACTTCAGCACTGTTTTTTTAAGAATACCATATACAGCACTGTGCAAAAGTCTTCAGCCATGCCTCTTTTCTTTAGTGGTGGTTCTTCTGGGGTGGCTGTAGCTCAGTAGATAGAGGAGGTCACCTACTAATTGCAAGGTTGGTGGTTTGATCCCTGGCTGCTCCAGTCTGCATGCCACAGGTAAGATACTGAACCCCAAATTGCTCTCTGATGCAACCGTTGGAGTACGAATGTTATCTAAAAAGCACTTAAAGCTTAGAAAAAAGTTCTTGTATGAATATGGGTGAATGTTTTTAGGCCTGTCTTTCATCCTTCATTTATCCAGTTTACTCAAATGTTTAAGGACACACTTCACAGACCAGTTTTCAGGTGATAGTTCTTTGGGAATCACCTTGCTGGTGCAAAAATACTATTTTATGCCAGTCTGTATTATCTTTGGCATTTTTTATTGATTCAACTAAAGAATTAGGTACAAATGGTGTTTTGTGACAGGCTGCTAGTAACAAAGTGCCTAATTTAAAATTGGTTCTTTGCTAAGTCGTTTGTTATGTCTAGACACAACAGTGGTTCATCCCTTGAGTTAGGTTACTTTTTTATGCATGAATGATTCATAGGTCAGTTTTAAGTGGCTTAACAAACAAAACAAGAAACATAATTCCTCTAAAAATGGTCAGATACTGTACAAGGACTGAAATGAAGATGAGTTAAAAAGCAGCCAATGTCCAAAGAAAAACTTTGAAAACCCTTCAGAAATCCTGGAGAACTATCGCTCAAGATCTTTTGAAAAAATGGCAAGTCTGGCTCCTTGGTAACAAAATATAAAGAAAGCAGTGACTTCAAACGTTTGCAGATTTCTTTCTAAAGTCATCAAGTACATATTTATGTTCCATTTATTTAGAGTTTTTATTTTCATATGAACACTGTAAAGAATAATGTTAATGAAACAATAATTGAAACGTAGTAACTTTAATTCACTTCCTCCAGCTATTAAACTCTGATATTAACAGCTGTCCTTGCAGCAGAAAAATCAATAGTCACAGGCTTGAAAAGAGAAGCTGCTTCTGTTTACCATTCTCTAAAATCAATGACGATTTTCTCAAAGATTACTGACAATTTTGGGTAATCTGCCATCTGAATTGTATGATAAACACTTAGTGCCATCAGATCTTGATTAGGCCACAATTCTGACTTGCCATCCACTTTCTGACAGCCATCCACTGTGATCGGCAGGAGGGGTAACAGACAGGGGGCAGAGAAGAGAAAATAGGGGAGCATAGAGGGACTTGGCCATGGAGCTGAAGCACAGAGACCACCAAGAAATTTTCAGACATTAGGAGGAAGATATGTTGCCAGTACTGATGGCAATGCCAATGCAAGCTATGAAGTTTTTTAATGTTACGTGTGATGTGACATTGTTTCATTTTCATGCTTGTTGATTTGTCTCCTTCAGTGCAACAGTATTTTGTATTAGATGTGTGGGTCAGAAAAAATAAATGCACAACTCTACATTCTTGATTGGAGACGAGTGCACATGGACATTTACTAAGGGAAGAATCTGAATGAAGACAGTGTGAACCACAAAAAAAACCATCTTCAGCTGCAAGATGAACAAGGAGTCTTGCAACATTCATGTGACCCACACAGAGCTCTGATCTCAGCAGCCTGGAGTCAGTCTGGGATCAGTAGAAGACACGGGAGACATAGCGGCAAGTTGCCCAAGGATGTCTGGAATAATCTACCTGCCAAGACCCTTTAAAAAACTGGGTGCAAGTGTATTGGTGGAAAACACACTGGCCACGCTGAATATTATTTTTTACTAAAACATCTACAGCATTTTTTAATGCTCCCTAAGCTGTAGTGATTGAAATCTTTATAATACTGTACGTGTACATGAACAGTATTTATAAACCATTTAAATCAAGAACATCATATCACGCCGATGTAATCGATTACAAGATCTTCAATAATTTTACACATGTGCTGTGATTTCATACTCCAGGCTATGACGCCACAACACTATTTCATTTTGAAATGCACGCTGATGTGCACGTGTGTGGGTTTGCCTCTATGCTCTGAATATAGTCAGGATGACAGGCATAGCATTTACCTTGATGTTTACTGCTTTGAACTACTTGGCATGGGTAAAGCCTGGGCCGGGATTCACATAAGAAAGAGGCCTATTTGAACAAGCTCATCTGGGGGAAATACCAGAATGACATGGCTGACACACACACGGGCTTTGAATGGTTCCTCTCTGAGCAAGCGATGAGCATGAGACACAGCAATTCAAATGTTTCAAGTAAAACCCAGAAATGGGACCTTTTTGTGTCTTTGAACATCTTCCATTGGAAAACATGGTGTCTCTCTCCATATCTCTCTCTCTCTCTCACACACACACACACACACACACACACACACCCAGACACAATGCACTTAAAGGCATTCACCCCGCTGCCAACTTTCTGC
>VUQK01002745.1:4676-33970 GCA_015106715.1 Bujurquina vittata
GCCCGGAGGGAGAGATTTCCTTCCGCAGGACGCGGGCCCCCCCCCCCCCCCTTTCTCCTGTCAGCTAGTGTTGCACACTGCACCATAGGTCGATGCATCAGTAGGCTGCCTACTCACTACTCCTCCTGCTCAGTGTGTACCTCCTCATTTTGGCCTTCTGCCCAGTCTATTTCCAGCATCCCCATCTCAGATTTTCTTTATAGTCTTTCAGTGGAAAATATCATGGCTGTCACACAGAAGCAATAAGACTGTGAGATCATGTTGTTCACACAGTCCCACTGTGCAAAACAGTAGGTTGCCCAGTAAAAATAAGGAAAAAAAAGCACACTGACCTTGGTCAAAAAGGATAACTTTTGATCATGTGCTGTTCAACTGCTCGCATCCCAAAAAGCAGGAGGATACAATTTTATGTTCTCCCTGGAGAATAATCCCCGTTCTCTATTGATTCGAGTATAGACTGAAAGCTGCTAACTACAAGGCTGAGTGTGACGACCTAGAACCCTTTCCCCTTTTAGTTCAAAGATGTTGACAACAAAAAGTAAAACGTCTAAGAGGTGATTATTCATTCTACAGAAAATTGAAAGTGAAATACTCAATTATTCCAATTTCTCCTCTGTGCAGATGGCAGGTTGCAGCATATGCCTCGTTCTGTTGGAGCAGATGTCACCGGCTCAATGGCTCCTTTGACCGGAGAACGCAAATCCTCTGCCCCCGTCCACTCCAGCCAGCCAGTGCTCTTCACATTCGATGTGCCTATACGCCACACTCACCATAACTCCATGTCCAACAGTGCACCCCAGGACTACCTCCTCCTCCACCAGTGCATTAGCAGGAAGACAGAAAGTGCACGGTAAAGGTCATGACCTTCAGGCGTCCTGTGTTAGTTTCCTGTTTTCCGTTATTGCAGGTCAACATACAGGTTTACAGCGTTTCCTCGGCTTAGAAGCCTCTGAGGGTTAGAACTGATGTTTGAGAATGAAGGTGTGTGTGTGTGTGTGTGTGTGTGTGTGCATGCGAGCGCGCGTTTTGTTGAAGTGCCAATGATGAAACATTTTGGAAAGCTTATGCATATTTTCTTAATAGAGTCTAAAATGACAATCTTGAAATATTTTTGTTGGAATAACAAATAATAAGATGTTTATTGGTCACTATCTTAAAGTGACAAGAATAACAGACACACATGGGAAAAAGCAAAATGAATCACATTTTATAACAGAGTATGAACACTTGATTGCTGTCCTGATAGTAATAAAAAGAGATTACTCAATCAGATAAAATTAAATGTTTTTGTTTATCCATTGTAGCAAATACTATAAAAACAAAAGTATTTTATGACATTAATGCAAAGAGCCACTAAATAAAACAGTGCCATGAACCAGGCTTGTTTAATTATGTTAATCAGTCATTTGAAAAATGACAAGCACAAAATGCAATTTCTTTAACCCAGTGTTTAATTGAAAGTAGTACAGAGACAAACTGCAAAATGTTGAAAGTGATCAGTTTTAATTTATATTTAATATTTTCTGAATTTTAATTTTAATTGCCAGCAACACATCTAAATAAATGGGTACATGGGCATATTTATCAGAACATTGCATCATCTTTTCTTTTAACAACCATCTGTGAGCACTGAGGAGACGATCGCTTCACTTTTGAAAGCAGAAAATGTTCAGATTCTTGGCTGATACAGGATTCAGCTGCTCAACAGATTTCAGCTTCCTTTGTTGCATTTTTTCATTTCATAATGTGCCGAATGTTTTCAGTGGGTTACAGGTCTGGACTGCAGGCAGGCTATTTTAGCAACCCGAGCCACGCTGTTGGTTGTATTGATTTTTTTTTTCTTTTCATGGTTTTAACATATATTTGCAGATGCAGTGATAAACCATTCGCTTAAAATGCTCCTGCAAAGTGCCATTCAGTGATATAAAAAATACCACTACGAGCAATATTTTATATGTCTTTGTAACATTTAATAGTATTTGACCTTTTTTTTTTCTTTTTAGAAATGTAGTTGGAAAACAAAAATTTGAACAAGTCAAGAGATGTGAATACATGTTGAATAACCATCTGTAGGGAGGTAGATGCCTGTGTCAGCTAAATGCTGAGCAGGGGAACAAGAGGACCAGGCATTTATATTAAACGCACTCTTGTATTTTGCATCAGCATTCGCCTCACCTTCTACCGCCTTCATGCCTGTTTTTAAGAATCAGAAGTCAGCTTTAATAATGATGCCATTCAGCAGATAGTAGATGATCAATGAGGTTGAGGCAGCAATTCATCACTCCTATAGGTTTGAACCCACCCAGAGAAGAAGTGCCCTCTCAGCCACACAGTTTTCACATAAATCTGCTGTATTGGACCTCTGCAAAACCCAGGGAATCAAACCTCACAATCCATCTCATCAGCTTTATGCATATATTTTTTTCACTAGCTTCTATTTCGTGCCTCTGCTAATTAAGACAGGCATCTGTGACAGGGTATGATTCATGTCAGAATGAAACTGCATGGGTCTGACTAGAATTAATCTGGGTAAAGAGCCCCCACAAAACAGCCACAATGATGGAATACAGAGCAATGAGCAAAATTATTGATTGATGATGGAAATCCACAGGAGACAGAAGAAGAATAACTGATGGAACAAAGTCTGTTATTTGACATGAAAAAGAAATGAGATTAGAGAGAGCAAAATGTTATGTCAATATTAATGGTGTTGCATTAAGGCATTATCTGCTATTACAATAAAGATTTCATATAACCATTAGCAGCCTGCAATTTAGAGAGTAAATTTGCATACAGCCTCCACAGCAAACACACCGAAACAACTAACTGAGGATATCTTTGCATTGCACAGCTAAGTCAGGACATTGCTCAGCTAACTAGATAGAAATGTCTAAGTTGTAGCGTTGCTTTGGTTTTCTCTCAAGGTCAAGCCCTTGAAAGGAGCCAGACTAAATGAGGCATGTCCCTAGGGTGCCTCAGCAAGACTGAGAAACTCTGGGAAAGTCATAGCATGACCCATCCCCCCCTTAGCAGGGAAACCCTCCTTTGTTGATGCTGAAAACATAAAAATAAAGAAGCTTTTCAAAGAATGATTAAAAATACTGAATTCAATACCCCCCCACCCCCACCCAGGCATTAGAGGAGAAAATGTTGCCTATAGTGTTTGATACAGTACACGTGTTGTTCATTCAGCTTTCTAAATAATCACTAAATAAAGTATTTTAGCTGCATAAATGTTCATGCAGTGGATGCAGAGGTATCTTGTTCTTTAAATGTGTGCCAACACAAATGGAGGTGAAGTTCCCTCTGTAGTGCCATGGTACCATCTAGTGGCTATTTGGGTATTTACACTAAAACTAAACACTGCCATAGAAGAAATGGTTCTTTTTTTTTAGGTAGGCTGGTACTATGCATAATGTATATCTGTGCGATATAAAAGATGTAAAAGTTTGTGTGTGTATGTGTGTATCTCCTCTCTATGCTGCAGAAGCGCCAGTTTCTCCCAGTCCACGCGAAGCAAGGGTGCACATCTCCATGGCTTTTACAGCCTTCCCAAGTCGGGAAAACACCAGTTGCTGGTGCACGATGACTCGACCCAGGAGGCCTGCTACGTTCTCCCAAGGGGTTACAGCTCTGAGGCACCAGCTCACAGTGCTCTGGGTGATCCTGATCTTGAAAATGAGGAGGTCTACACTTTCAAAACGCCTTGCAATGCCCTTGCCACCATGCACAGCAGTGAGCGCTTTCCTGATAATTATGACCTCCCTACAACACCTGGCTCCTTCTATCAGATCCCCAGGACATTCGATAAGAATCACAATGCCTTGACACCCTCTAGCTCCGAGTCCTCGTATAATCCTCCTCCCAGGCCCCCTAAACCTAGCCAGGGGTCTGAGGGGCAGTGGGGGAGCCCTCAGTCAGTAGGGAGCCAGCATGAAGAGGTAATGTCTGCAGTGTCAGTCATCCCACGCAGAAATACTCTCCCTGCTGTTGAGAACATCAGACTGCACAGAGGTACGCAGCCAACTATTAATGCTGATACATTTTCACTTATTCTCTGTTTTTGAACATTTTGTGCTTCATTCCCCTCTGTCTCTTTCTTTCGCTCCTATATGCTTCTACCTTTCACTTTACCGAGCTGTGGCTGGCAGCTAAGCAGAAACAAAGGGCCCAGTCTGACAAACTCTCTTCTGTTGAGATGCTAATGAAATTCAAGCCGTACAGAAGGCTCCAGAATGCTTCATTCCAGGCTGATACGCAGTTTTTAAAAAAAGCTTCCGTAGACACAAAGTGTAGCTTCTTAGCTTGCTTTGCCAATTCCGTCCTCAGCCAGAGACGAGAGCTGACGTGTGACCGCTGTTTTTAAAGATTAAAAGGCTCTTCCCACACATAAATTGATCTCTACTGCAGCAATTATTATGCAGTATCCGACTTTTGTAGGCATGAAATGATACTTTTACACTTGAGCACCATTTTTCCTTTCAATATTTCTGTCCGTGATAAATATTGATCACATCCTTCACCCCTTCTCCACAGGATCCTCCTTTGAAACTAACAATCAGCATCGCTTCATCCATTTCAACCACTCAGGCCAGTCTGTGGAGTCAGTCAATGATGGCTTCAGCTCCTACCTGGTGAGTCACTGTCCCTTTAACTACACTGCCTTCTCAGATAGATTCTGTCAGTAGTCAATCATAAACTGCCGACATAGAAAAGGAAATGCTACTATATTTATTCTACATGAGTGTCACAGTATTCCTGCGAGTCCCGAGAGACTGTGAGAGTCATGTGACCTCTGTCTCTTTTGATGGCAGAGAACGCAAACCCCGCTGACTCGCTCAGACAGCGGCAATTCAGATGACAACTATGTGCCCATGAATCCCGGCTCCTCGCCACTCAGCGCCTGCCAGGCTGACAGTCCTAAGAATATCTACATTCCTATGAGCCCGGGGCCGCATCACTTTGATTTCCCAGGATTCTCTGCAACTTTACCTGCCCGTAAGGCGAGCAGTGCCTCCTTGTGCCACAGGCCCAGTCGTCTCAGTGACGTTACACCACCACCCATCTATCGCGACCTCAAACCTGACAGGAAATGTGAGTTTTTGTCGCTGAGCTTCTCACTGATCTGAAAGCAGCTCTGAAGGCTGTTGTTATTTGCTGAAGAAGGTGATTTTTGTTTTTCTCCAGCAAAGCCAACACCTCTCGATCTGAAGAACAATGGGATCATTGATGAGTTGCCATTTAAGAGTCCAGTCACTATGTCCTGGACACGACCCATGTGAGTCGCTAGTCACTTGAGATGGATCTCTCTCTCACACACACAAACTATTATCTACTATAGTAGATGGTATAGATGTTACTGATTTTACTTTTTCCTTATTTTTCTTCAGGCCTGCTATGAACTGCACGTCCTCCCAGCACTGTAGACCGATCTCTACACAAAGTATCACCAGCACCGACTCTGCAGACAGTGAAGAGAATTATGTGGCTATGGTAGGTCCTGGTAGTTGTTTTAATGATCCACTTGTTTGTGTATGCACGGCTAACTTGCTGCATACTGTGTGAGTGAAATCCCTCTCCTGTCATATTAGCAGAACCCAGCGTCTACCTCCCCAGCCGTGAGTGGTACCAGCAGCCCAGCCCCTAGGAAGTGTGGCAACGTGGACTACCTAGCACTGGAGTTCCAGCCTGGGACACCCAACCCACACAGAAAAGTAAGCAGATAATATTTAGACTAAAATAAGTGCAGAATTTGTCTCATTTCTAGCATACCATAAATAATAAAATAATAAATAATCCTTATTTATTCTTCCACAGCCCTCTACATCCTCCGTGACATCTGATGAGAAGGTGGATTACGTCCAAGTCGACAAGGAGAAGACTCAAGCACTGCAAAGCACGATGCAGGAATGGACTGATGTGCGACAGTCTACTGAACCTGCCAAGGGGGTCAAGTCCTGACACTGACCTATACAATAAAAACAAGCCTTAAAGTGTCCCTATTATGCAGGTTCATCTTCTTTTTTGGGGGGGGCTCCTGTCTGTTTGAGGCCTACCTCCCAACAAAACTAGCGTAGTGAAAGCGAGGCATCCGTGGTTACAAATCTATAATCATAGGAATCTTTTGAAGAGTTTAAATTTTGTGTCCACTGGTTGGGTAGATATATTTTGCATTAAATAATATAAATAACAATAAATAAAAATCCTTATTTTATATTAAATCATGTATTTACACAGAAATCCCAGCAGACTGCCACTCACACATGTACACACCCACCATCCACCTCTGCCCACCAGCTCTGGACCCTGGCTTGGCTGTCGGGCTAGCGTTTAACACAGTCGTAGCAGCCCGTTCTGAGACCGGCAGACTTTGAGCGTAAAGCTTCATGCATGTTAGAAAGACGCCACACATTCACACCATTTTGTTGCAGCTGCTCCTTCTGTAGGAGGGAAGCTGACAGATGGTGATGTTAGCCACATTAGCATAATGCTAACACTAAAGATATATCCCTGTCATTGCTGGGACATTGCCATTGAAACTAAAAGTACTGCACTTGGTCATTACCTCAGATCCTGCGAGTGCCCAAAGACTCAGCAGCAGAGCATTTGGTGTGTTTTCCTCACAGTCAAAAATTTTAGTGCAGAAGTGACTTTACTGAGTAAATGAAGACGAATGGTTGCATCTCAATTTAATTGAGGCAGCTCCTCATTCTTTGTTAGAAAGCATGTCAAACTAGCCATCGCATGGGCTTTATGACATTGTGTTACACAGTGCTGTAACTAAGTAGCCTCACGGGAAACAGCCTGGACTACAGAGAGCGCATTTCAGACAGCAGCAGTGATTTTGTTTTGAGAGAATAACTTCATTTGGCCGCGACTTTGGCCTTTGGAACTTACATGCACAAAAGGCTGAATAACAGATTAGAGGGGTGAGGAACTCAAAAAGCATAATAGGGGCACTTTAGGTCAGGCATCTCCAGCCATCATTCCCATGGATACTGGAGGAGCTTGCTTAAGACTGAAATATTTGGGCCAAAAGCCATAACTAATTATGCCTGTTCTTTGTGATGATTACTCCTGAAGTGCACTGCAAGCATGCAGAATATCAGGCCATACAGGAGAAGTTCCCTGCCAAAGCTCCTCATGCAGACTGTTAGATCAGTGTATAGATAATTAGTAATTCATATAAAAATGCCATCCATACTGTCAGTCTGTTATTCATAAGTACATTGTTTGATCACACTTGTCCCGTTCACCCCTCTGCAGCATTTCATTTTCTTTGCGTCTAGTTGGTAATTTATTCAATTTCTGCCATTTAAAAGAGCAGCAGAGGCTAACTGGTCAATAACCATATTAATATACTGTAAGAGTACACTTGCTGGTCTCTGGAATGCCAAGATGCACTCCAATTTTGGCATGCAGGCTGACTTCCTCTTTTCACTTTAATCTATCATTTGTGCTGAGTCTTGCAGAAGCAGTGAAGAGATTATTTTCACTGCGGGCAATCATTTCAGCTTAGCAGTGCATGTCTGGTATAGAGGAGAGAGAAAAAATATAGCCATACAAATATGCAAAGGCCTGTGTCAGAACTCCTAATGATAACCGTACATGACTGTTGCCTCGGTTTCTATTATGTATGAGCCCAAACTATATTTAAAAGCTGTCAGGCATGATGGCAGGCTAATTATTTCAATGCAGGAACAAAGTCAGTTATCCAAAGTACAAAATGAAGAAGATAAGACAGACAGGATGACGAAACCTCATTACATGTTTGATTTCGTGGTCATTTCACTTCAGTTAATATTCAAATACATTTTCAATATAAATGTGCACTGAAAAAAGGAAAATTAATGTGTTGATGAAAGTAAAATTAAAGCAGGAGGTGTACTTTCCAAGTACTCAGTCTCTCTCTAGAGCCCATTAATAAAAGTCTAGTAGACAAAGAGTAGCATATTTATGTTTTCTGGAACTCCCCATTCACTGATTTATGTCTTTGCCTTTGAAATCACACACACACACACACACACACACACACACACACACTACAGCGTTGTCCCTGAGGAGTACTTTTGTTCCTGTATGTAAATTATTAATAGATATACATATTGCAGTGCATCTTTTTACTGTTAGAAATTTGATGCACTTGTAAAGTGCACTACAGTAAGAGTAACATTGTGCTTTTAATGCAAAGGAAACCTGCCACAGTGGATATTTGCCAGTGATCGTAGTCACTATAAAACAGTTAAGAAATGATGTTTACTAAATTTCCTTTGTTGATTAATTTGCCTTATATTTTCGTTTCAGTTGAGACTGAACATTTTGCCTTGGAGAAATTGTCACAATGTTATTAAAGTAAATAAGGAGCATATTACAATTAGGACAACTGAATGAATCGGTTTCCAGTTCAACTCAAGTCCAGTATTTCATTGTGGGCTGGAACCACAGAAGGGGGAATCCATTTTTGACCTTAATAAAAAATAGCGTGCCCATGCAGTGCTAGATGGTATGGATTATTTCATTAAGACTTCTTAATGTTTTTCTACCATTTTTACAGCTTTTTATATTCGTTTTAATCATTATTTTTTACTGATAAATGTAAGCAAGTGTTATGCATAATGACAGGATCAGCCTAAATTAAACTAAGTTTGTTATGACGTATTATTCTTTGTTTTGTTTTGTTTTTTTTAATTCCCAAATTTAATTTTTATGATCTGCTCATAAAATGGGAAGGCTGGCAATGTAAGTTAAGCTGGCAATTCCCAGGTGAACTGTGAGTCACAAAGAGGAGCGGAAAGACTGAAGAAAAGCCTGTGGCCCTATCTGTTTTTTAAAGTGAAATGGATGTAATTTATTATCTAGAGAGATCAGCTGTAAGCAGCAGAGTTGTGCATGTGTTGTGGTAGATTGTAAGTTGTAGTATGTTAAATTGCAGGCTGACTGGGTGAGATTGAAAACACTGCTCAGATCTACTGTCAGACTGTCACTGGGTTGACGTACTGTACTTGTAAAGATTTTTTTAACCACTGTTGTTGCTACTACTGTAAAGCAGATTGCCTGTGTGTTAATTTATTAATTTATTGTGTGTTTTTGCAGTTGATAATTGTAAAAAAAGAAAATAACATCAACAACCATCAAACAAGGAACCTTCTCTCTACTAACTCTGATGTATGCAAACTGTCTTGATTTTTGAAGCAATATGAGAAACAATGACAGTGTGAGGGTTTTGTGGTACAGTTAAATTGGAATACGCAAAAATACAATACTTTGTTATTCCTCTGTAATGGTAGGCTTAAAATGTCGACATAGAATAAAGCAAGAAGTGAAAGTTTGGCGTTGAAGCTCTTTAAATATGAACCCAAATCATGCTTTTTGGCAGCATCCTCGGTCGTCTCTCACCCACACCTTCTCATTTAATATAAATATGCACAGTGGTGGAATTACTGTGTTTTAATCCACTATAGTTATCTGACTGGGCAGGATGGTGGTTAGCACCTACTTTATATTGCTAAAAGTATTCATTCAGGTGTTCCAGTTCCACAGGTGTATAAACCAGCACCTCAGCATGCAGACTGCTGCTACCAACATGAGTGAAAGAATGGGTCGCTCTCAGGAGCTCAGTGAGTTCCAGTATATGTGTGTGTGTGTGTGTGTGTATCATCATTAGTATTATTGTTAATCTTGTCTTGTTTTTTAAATATTTTCTCAACAATGTAAATAGTTGAGAAAATATTTATTGTCTGTGAGACAATAAAGGCTGTTTCTTGTTCTTCTCTCTAACTTTGCTTCTAAACTACTCAACTGGAGCTGATGTGCTTAGTCTCCCTAACCTTATCTAACCCTGCCCACTGTGGTCATCCCTAAATTAAATCTTAGCATCTTCAACTCTGCTACCTCCAGCTCCTGTCAGTGCCACCTTCTCCTAACCATAGATCATAGCAGTTCTCACTGCCATCTTCCTAACACCTGTCCCACAACAGGATGTACAGGAGTTAAATGTGTGCTGCCCTCTGTTGTGTAAGAAGGCAGAAGCATCCAGGTATTGTTAAAACAGATGACAAGCTCATTTGGGTAAACAGTGGGTAGCTCAATTTTTTTCCATACCAAAAACACATAAATGTGAGCTGCTTTAGCCATAATTTTACTCTCAGTGTTTAGGAAAGGTGCTCAAAGCAGTATTTAGAACCACATGATTAAATTATCCTAGTGAAATACACAGAAAATATAAGTGTGTTTCTACAGGAGCTTCCACAGCACCTCTTTTGTCCTTTCTCTCTCCTCCCAGCCCCAAACGGCCCCTCCCTGAGCCTGGTTCTGCTGGAGGTTTCTTCCTGTTGAAAGGGAGTTTTTCCTTGCCACTGTCGCCAAGTGCTGCTCATAGGGGGTCGTTTTGACTGTTCACTTTTCTCTGTATTATCATACAGTATACGGTTTGTTGTGATTTGGCACTATATAAATAAAATTGAATTGAACTCAGTTAATGAGTTGTGAAAGTGTTATTGTGCTTCAGGATCCAGTAATGGGTGGCCATGCCATTTCCCATAAAGGGAATAAAAATGATTAATAAGCACAACATTTCCTAGTCAGCCAAGACCTTGATGAAGATTAGTTAACTGAATGACTCAGTCAGAGACCTCTATCCATAATGAAATGTCCATCCTAAAGGTCCTAAAAAGGGGTGAGGAAATATTGTGACTGAATATTTTAAGTTTTTATCGTGTGTGTTAGCAACTTGGTGACCACAAGAGAAACCCACTGTCAAAGCAGCCCTGGGACAAATAAGTACTTTTTATTATTATTTTATTATTATTATTATTGTGGCTGCAGTGTTGAACAGAACGGATTTACTCTTGAACTCTGTGAGGACAGTGTGCTCTCCCCATGTTTGTGTGGTTTTCCTCTTCCTTCTGCTTTACAGAAACATGCATCCTGTCTCTGTGGGTTTCCGTGTGATTCTGTGGCTCGGTCTTAATCCTTTATATCTGATCTGTCTGAACCAGATATGATTCCCTTCAAACATCAGCCGGTTAATGAATGAAAGTGCAATGAATTGCTTTGAGAACGAGTGAAACTAAAACATACCTACCTGATTCACATTTTTACATTTGAAACCTACTAAAGTAGGACTGCTTAGTCTGCTTGTTAACTCCAGAAAGGATTAAAGGAAACTAGTCTTTGCCTGCATTAGTTAGTACTGTAAGTATGTTTTACATGTGTGCCTTTTAAATACAGGATGAAAAAATGTTCACTGGTATGATTGACTAGAACACTCTTACTCACATCTGACTTTAAAAACAGAGGTCACATCACGATCACTGAAACCATCGATTAGTGTTCAAATAAAAGCCATTAATAAGATTCCTTCCTTCCTGTCACAGTTCAGCCTTTGCTCCACTAGGGGTCGTGCTGGAGCCCTCTGCGTCCAGTGCATCATGTCAAAGGAGGACTGTTCGTACAATAAGGCTCTGTCTGTAGCTCACGGACAAACGATCGTCAATGGACTATTTGAGGCGGATTTCAGTCTGCTCCTGCGACGCTTCGCTGCGTTTCGTGTGTCTGGGTTTTTTTTTTCTTTTTTTTTTGGTTTGTTTGTTTTTTGCAACCAAATTCCTATCCGGATGGAAAGGAAAGCCACAAAGAGAAAGGACTAATTTCCAAACCAAAATGCCGTGAGTCTTGAAGTTTAGTGGATTTTGTGTGTTTCTCCTCTTTTTGCAGCCGGTCGCTCTCACTCAGTTTATAGTCGATGATGTGCTCTTGGACTTGGATTTAATAAGAGTGCTTCAATATTTCGATAAAGTAAGCTGGAACTGTAGCTACTAGGTGAAAGTGAAGTTGTGCGTGCCGTGGTTTTGAATTATGTGAGGGCTTCATATTGAATATAAGCTATTTATCTGCGAGCAGCTCCGCTCGTTTAGCGGATTCATTCCAGCTGCGGAGCCTTTCATGTTTGTGAATCATTTCACGTTTAATTATAAGCTGACAGAGCCGACCCCCCCGAGGAAAAACTAGTACCATTCTGTAACTTTGAGACTTTTAATGCATGTTTTTAATCCACGTGGAGCCTAGCGGGATTTTATATGGAGCGTATCTTACTTTAATCTTTTGTGTCGTATCGTTTCGATCAGTTTGACGAGATAATTGTGTCACATTTCAACACATTCACGGGCCACATTGACTCTTTCCCTCACTAAGTGAATGCAGCATTCTTCTTTATCACATGGGATCACTGCGGAGTCTGTAGTACGGCTTGTTTCCGTCCATGCCCGGACTGTGGTCCAGTACAAGCTCAGCGGACCTCAGTCTTTCTAAACTTGTCAAGGACCTGCGGGCATGGGAGAAGCGACCCCCGCTCAGTCTGCTGCAGGGACATACGTACCCATGTTGGGTGTTGGCTTAGGAGCGATGCCCGGTGGGGTCAGCAACGGGCCGGTGATGGCCACTTCCAGGGGCTCCGCGGTGCCACAACTGCACAACGCCATAGTGGAGCGTTTACGCGCCCGGATAGAGCTGTGCCGGAGGCACCACTCCACCTGCGAGAACCGCTACCAGAGAGGTCAGGCCGAGAGCTCCGACCGGGAGCACGAGAGCACGCTTCAGCTGCTCAACATAGTCCACCAAGGTCCCGGGAACCGCAAGGCAAAGGGTAGCCGGGGATCGAACCAGCAACCACCAGAGTACAGCAGAGCTAACGGGGAGCGAAAGGGCTCAGATGGTGAGCAGAAGATCTCCACACGCATAGCGGTGAGTTTTTTTTTGGTGTTGTTTTAACATCAATGATTGTTACAAAGACGCTTGTGGCAGTGATGACGAAACGGTGATGATGATGATGAGGGTGGCAATATGTTGTGATGGGGATGAAACGGCTAAATTTATGGCCAATCTTACAGGACTACAACACTGAGACCATGAGATTTATAGACATGTTTTCACTAAAATCATCAGGGAGCTACAGTTTCCCCAGAGATAATGTATCAATAAATATTTCTACACCAATAAACTCTGCTGTGACTATTTATGGACAAGAAGTTAAAGCCTTGTCCAAACTTACAAGGCAGTCACATGCATACCAAACAGCACAACAGGCACGAAAAGTTCTTGATTAAAGGGGCCCTTAAGGTAGATGGCATGATACTGAAGCATTAAGCTTGTTTGCAAAGCAATCCAGTTTGAGGAATTGGTTTTGGGGTCATTGGGCCATGGGGATGTTTTGCATTTACTGCAAACCTGTACTGTGCAGCTGATCCAAACAGAGGGATGCGCATGCATTCTGTGGTTTATCTAACCCATTTAACATACACTGTTATCTATTTTTTTATGTACACAAAACTCAGTTCCCTTTGTTTCACATGAATTAAAACAATTCTCCAGAATATGCTACCTGTTATTTATTCTGGGTTTCAGAGAAAGAGTTTTTTTGTTTGTTTGTTTCTAAGTTATTCTGTTAAGAGTGAGAATTGAGTATTTGCATGACAGTCTGGAGTACTGAGAGTACAGGACAATGTTTTTTCCCCTTAACAGCAGAGCCTCACAAAGAACCTAGGTAGGCAGGATAGGAAAACTTAACGGTGCTTTCTGTGTGCCTGGTAGTGCTGATAGGACTGACTTCCTGTATGGCATCTGTTAAGGGAGCAGCCACTGAGATGTGAGATTTATTTTTTTGTTTTCTCTCATTTGGCATGGGGGAGTTCAGCTTCGAGCCCATTACTTCTCAAGCAGCATTTCAGTATAATGTCAAAAGGGTGAAAGCTCGCAGATGTTCTTTTTCTAGATGTGATGAGATGCCTGATGGAAAAATAAGCAACATAATATATTTTCCAGTAAGGCTTTAAAAAGGCTGTAATGATTGTTCTGTAATTTCATTTATTGCCATCGGTGGAACTGAGCATGCAACGGCGTGTCATTAGGTTGTTTTAGCTCATGATTGAGCAAGAGATTCACGTGCAAGAAAAGTCGATTCTCCGTTGGTTAGTGTTAGTTTAGAATGCAGTTTACCTCTCGGCTTTCGGCACATTCGTGCTGTTAGGTACAGCAGAGCGATGGCAGTGGAAGACGATGAGAAACAAGACACAACTTCATGGATTATACTGAGTGTCTAAAAGAGGTCAGGGAACATCATTATCATGTACGGTTTCATTTTTACTGACTCTGGAGTAGCATGTTCTATTTAAAACTGATGAGTGCAGCAAGATGGTGAGGAGGAAATGAAGTCCTGGCGTACATGTTTATATCAACCCTGAGGTTAATGTTTTCGCAACTTATAATGATCGGGTGGAGCACAACTGCAGCTATTGCACAAATCCTGCTTAATGCTTGTATACTGCGTCTATACAGCATCCATACTGGTGAGAGCTATCTCTTAAATAAAAACGAGTAGATTAAGTAGAACAACTCTTGCAACCAAAAAGCTTTTATCATCATCTGTGGCTGTAAAGGCTGAAAGTTGTTTTGAATATTTATTGGGGTTCTGCAGAGTTCACCATAATACATTCTCCAGAATTAAAAAGTAAAACATCTCAAATGGCCACATCTGTGCGCGTTATTGAGTGTTCACATTGGAATTTGAAATGTATGCCGAGTTAGGGGCAAACAACACAATGGATTATGACTGGCTGTGAGCGCAGAGCGAGCAGCAGCGCTCAACAACGGTGCTCATTGAGACCAGATTAACAAAGGATATTCTTTTAGATGAAATTGGAGAAATCTGAAAGAAGAGATGAGAGCATACTTATCGACTTGGAAAATCATTTTCCTTAATGCGTGGATGAACTCATTGAAAGCCGTTGGATATTCATATTTTAGATTGTTTTGGCTTTTTTTTCCCTTTCATGGCCATTCCCCCCAATCGCTCCCTTCATACCTGTATCAGAAAATGCATTCAGCACAAAAATAGGTCACACAGTAGAGCTTACAAAACATTAGCCCCATATTACAATGAACAGACATTCAGTTTCATCAGATCAGGATCCAACAATCATCTTACATTGTCTGTCAACGATACAGATAGTGAGTACAAAAATGAAAGGCTTAACAAACAATGATACAGCCTTGCTGCACACTAGCATGCCATGTATTGCCATTCTGTATTATCATGTGTTTAACAAATGGCTCTCTAAGCACCTTCCTGATAGATTTGCCGACCATGAAGCCGTTTGAACCGCAAGGTCCCCATATAAATGTTTAGAGCCACTGAATACATTTCCTGCGTGTGTTTACTTTAAGTCAAACAGGCCTTGAAAAAGCAGTAGGCGAAGGATGCCTGGTGATTAACAGTGTTGTGAGCGCAGGGAGGATTTTGTTATTACTCAGTCTCGTAGTGACAGATCTGGGAAGTAGACTCATAGAGCAGGATGCACACAAAGTCCTCATATGCTGAATTGTTTTCTTATCATTTTAATCACTGTTTGCCCACCACACAGGTATTTTGTAAAAGCTGTAGCGTGAGTCATCCTGGTCAATTAGTGGTTTAAAACAAAAATCATGTAACCACAGCCAAATCTAGCCAAGGAGTGTTGGTCATCTATCATATTTCCTGTGACTGTGTGCTGTTAACCCTGCAACAAAGGCACAACGCCAAAATATTATTCTGGCTTCATGTGCTAGTTTGGCACAGTTACCTTGGCAAACTGAGTCAAAATT
Organism: Bujurquina vittata; assembly: GCA_015106715.1. Classification (NCBI taxonomy): domain Eukaryota; kingdom Metazoa; phylum Chordata; class Actinopteri; order Cichliformes; family Cichlidae; genus Bujurquina; species Bujurquina vittata. The sequence goes on from VUQK01002745.1 coordinate 20,313, forward strand.
GGCAGTTGTAGTTGTTTGGACTTTTAAATTTATGACGTTTATCTACAAGCTAGAGGGGTACATAAAACCATTTCATTTGGCCAATTTAACACTTGGAAAGGAAACTAATTTCCCCTCTTCAGGATAACCCTTTTTTACTATGAAAATGGCAAACATGAGGGCTCATTGTAATGCTGCGTAGCAGTTGGAGCAGTTGAAACAGCCCCAGTTGTTTGCACTTTCTATGATGTTCCTAACTTGAAGACCACAACCCCCTCAAAGAGGTTGTGAGGTTAATCTGAGGGATTGCAGAGTGATTTATTATGACAGGAAAGGGGAAAAAAATACTAATCAAAACGTTGTTTACTCTCAGGCTTTGAACTAATTTGTTTTTTGCACAAATGCTTGTGCAGCGCTGCACTTTCGAGTTAGTGCATCATCCAGCTTGCCACTAATCCCAATAGAAGATGTTGCAGCTAAATTCTTTCTTCCATATTGTAGTAGTAAAATATTACATGGATCAAAATTAAAAGTTAATATTCTATCTTAGAAATAAATCCTATTGAGTTGTAAAAGCTCAAACATAGTCTAACTTCAATTTCTTGGTAAGCAGTGGAATAACAGCTTGCTAAACTGTAGCACAGGAAAGAAATTCCTTGCACTTATTCGCGCTCATGTATGATGGAGTGGATATTATGTGCATGTGTGTGACTGCGGGATGGGGTGTGTGCTATGTTTCCTGGCATACCCTGTTTGGCTGTTGAACAGCCTGAATGAGATGCCGGTGGTCTGATCCCAGCCTGGCTCGGCGGTGATGTGAAACAATTAGCCCAGGTCCGTGGGGGCCACCCACTGTGAAGCCCGCAGCTCTACCCAGCTCCGTGGATGCAAAAAGGGATCCGTGTTCATCCCACAGATCACTTCCATGTTGTCATGGATAGGATACAGTTTTTCTTTTAGGAGCCGCTTGCTGCCAGTTGGTCTGAATGCTGAATTACTTTAAGTTCCCTGTAGTGTCGAGTGGAAATTCTGTGGGCGCTGTTTATTGACAGCACGGCTACACTTTAAGCCTGATGTGATTAAGCTTGTCTCATTGTGTAGACCGTTAGCTGCTAGATGAGTTGAGCATCTCATAGTGCTCTGATTAAAAGACATTAAGATAGGCCTCCATATACTGTAGTAAAGCCATCTGTTAATCTCCTCTTTCTATTTGGGATTAGTCTTCATTCCAACTTGTGGTTCAATTCTACTTATGTGTAGTACTTAAAAATACATTTAAAATGTTCCATTATTACGTTTTCAGTTGCTATAATAAACAACAACCTTTAGAGTGTTTATTATGTTATCAAAGACACAGCCATTTAGTCAGTAGGGTGTTTGAGTAAAATTATTTATTTAACAAATTAATAATGTGACCTTTATTGTGTAAATGCTGAAAAGTTGGTGATTGAAAGTTTCTCTTAATTCAAACATTTTTGGGTTGATATAAAAGATTAATCTAAGAAAGAAATACAAATGCTCAAATGTTTCCAAGTTCGTTAGAGGCAGTAACATCTTTTCAGATGTATGACGTCTTCATACAGTCGTCTGCCAATCACTGGATCAATTTACTCCATCGATCAGATGGTCGGTGGATTGATTCCCTGGCTACTCGAGTGTGTGTGTGTGTGTGTGTGTGTTAGACAAAGCGCTTGTATGAATGCATGTGTGATTAAGTGAATTTGTTTGTAGAAAAAAGCACTTTGACTCCTCAGAGTAGAAAATTGTTATTAGTACGAGTCCATTTACCATTCATATATAAATGTGTGTGTTGGTTCTTCTTGCAAAGGAGAGATTGCTACATTTTTGCTAAAAAAATTAAAGCAGCCTTTTATAGTTAAACATTCAGATTTACTGTCTTGTGTAATAAAAGTTGAGGCATGTTACACTATGTTCTGGACACTCCAGAGCATATCTGAGGGCAGTTCATAAATTTTCGGGACTAAGTAGATGTACTCAGGCACATCTTGTCCTCAAGGAATGTGGGATGTGGGATGTTAATATGAAACAAGGCTAATGCTGTGGCTTCCTTTTTTTTTTAAGGGGTATTACTCTAGGACGTTTGTTGTAGTTAATATCTTCTGTATCATCTTTTAGTTAAATTGTGCATGAGATTAAAGTCTGTGGTAACATTTTATGATAACATCAGCTTACATACATTCTAAACAACTTTCTGCTCATAAATTTTGTGATAGTGATTGCTGTGTCCTCGAGGGAGGGCGGGACACAAGCTTCAACACGTTCTGGTATCCCATGTAGACACCAGATTTTTAAGTGGCACAAGGAAAGCTCACAAATGAGTGACATTTCTCAGAGGAGCTTTATTTATTAATCCCTGTGATTTATGTTTATGTTTACCCAAAATGTCATAAATTCTTTTTAGTCTTATAAGCTGCAGATTTGAGTATTATACAATGTCACGATGTCAAGATATTCAGCACATTGGTAGTTCTAGTCCGATGATGTTTGGATATGTCAAATGAAATTTTAAGTGGATGTCCAAGAGATCTTTTTTTATTTTTTTTTATTTTTGGAGAAATTTTTAGTTCTAAGCAGTTTTGTAGTTTTTGCTCAGTCTTTCTTGTCTGTTGAGCCACGGTAGCTGCTGACTACACGGCTCCAAACACTCCTGTTAATTCCAGAAAACATGCATCACTTCCTGTGCACCAGTGGATTTTTCCCAGAAAGGACCTATGAGACACTCAGGTTTTTATGACAGCAGATGCAGTAAAAGCTCTCATGAGCTGAGTATAAGTTATTTGTATATCAGATAATTATTAGCAGCATGACTAAGTTGTTCACTGTGGATGCAGAGAAAAAGGTGAAACGTGTAATGGTCAGCTGATGGTTCTAGTAAAGAGCCAATGAGCAAATAACAAAAGACTTGTCTTTAATTCTTTAATGTATTATTGATTAGATGGTGCATTTAATGTCACCTCTGTGTAAAGGGAAAAAAATAGTAAAATTAGATTTATAAATAAGAGAAGGCTCAGCAAATCTAGAGTCATGCAGCAGCAGCAGCAATGTGTTGGAAACTGTAAATCTGGGACAGCTCTGTACCTGGCAAGATTTGCAGTGCCTTGTCCTCCTTAAAGGAGCACACTCTTTTCTGGACTAATTTATATTTTTTTATCCATTGTTATCCCTACCAGAGAACACACAGGAAATAAAAATAAGAAGACAAAAGCATAAAAACATTATCAATAAAGAAAGACAGAAGTTTCCAGACACCCAGCAGGGCAGTTTGGATGTGTGTCAAATCAAATAAATTCATGGATCATGGGTTATACAGCAGCTCCAGCAGCAGTGTTTTAAGTGAACTTCACTCCTCTCACTGTCTCATCCCACTCCCCTTCTCCTGCATACTTCCACTCTCTCTCTCTCTCTCTGTCTCACACACACACTCACTCTCTCACACACACACACACACACACACACACACACACACACACACACACACACACACACACAAACAAAACCCACTCTGCTGCACGCGTCCTTATGTTTTATTCAGCAGCCTATGGAGGGCTGTGTCTGTCTTTGAAGCGTGGTGCAGAAATCATGTACAAAACCCATCTCACCCTTTTTGAGGCCTGATTCGGTGTAAGTGGGTACATGCTCAGAAGAACATGCTCTTTCCAAAGTCCAGGTAGGCTGGGTCTTACCTGCTGCTGTTTGAGGTTCGTAAATGTCTGACCTTTAGGATAAATTTATCCCTTAGTTGTACTAGAGCCATTGCCAGCTAAAAGCCTTTCTTCCATAGACACATGCTTGCTGTCCTTGGCAGTGGTCCTCAGTGTCAAGTACAGCTCGCAAGGTAACATATTTACCTTTGGTTACCATGCTAACAGTGTAGAAAATATATATGATGAGCATCAGCTTTTCAAAGTCGCTTTCCTGGTGGACCAAGTTTAGTTATGACAGTATAAGTGTTTGCCTTTATTCTTGTCTCACAATAGAAATGGCTGTGATGTCATATGTGTAGGTCTCTCAGGCAATCAAATAATTTTATTTAAAAGAAAATTAATCTGTGGTAATATTTCACAGCACAAATGCTTTACTGATCCATTGAGCAGAAAGTGTCAGAACTGACTGATTTTCCCTCAGTCTCATACTCTTAAATTGATATTGCTTTGCAGCATTTGTGTGAAATTAGAAAATTCTGTTAGAAATAATAAAAACAAACAAAGGCCACATGAAAACATGTTAAAATCAGGAGGTTACAATGATCCTGCATCAATAAACATGCAGTAGGTCGGGGAATGTCAACTGGTGGCCAGCGGGCCACATCCAGCCCCCAAATGGTACTGCCGCGGGTACTACACGGCAATCAATCGTCATAAATACCGTCTCTGACTAGTCTGAATTATCAAAAGCCTTCAACCGCGATTTCCCATTGCCCATAAATGCCTCCCTAGAACCAATCAGAATGCAAGCTCGGACCATGTGACCACACATTTTCTGCCTGTACTGAGGAGCCGGCTTTTGTTGGTGATCAGATTGTGAAAAAAGCTCAAAGTGAGTCTAACTGTTTTGTGTAGAAAAAAATTTTCGGTGATCAAACTTGTCTAACTTAAGGAAGTAAAAGTTGTAACAAACTTTCCGTACATGTAGGAGGCTCGTCGTGTACCCACATGAGGTATATTTATTTATTTTTTTAAACAGCCTGACCATTGGCTGTGAAATGAAATTACTAAAATTCACCAGAAGATCCAGATTTTTAAAAAGCTCTTTTAAAACAAGACTCCAGGCAGATTTAGAAGGTTTTGTATCTGAACTCTTCATGTTTCTATATTCATTTTAAAAAATCTACAACAAAAAAGTTTCTGAAGAGTAGATTGTGCAGAGATGAACTCGTTGCTCTCATGTAACATTTTATTGTTTCCGTGCTCATTATAGCTGTAATGAGAACAACTGCACACAATTGTCTCTGAGTGAAAGGCTTGCACATCACATCATGAAACAGTATACATTTGAAAGGAAAATTGATATATCAAATGATAATATACATTATTAATAATATACAAGATAATATACAACATTAATTTGATTTTACTGTACGAGAGCATCTGGCCCTCACACTGCACAGAAAAATTTTGGCTCTTGAACAAATATAGCTGATTCCCCCTGTAATAGGTGATGCAGCGGCCCTATAATAGTGCAGGACACAAGAGTTACCAGCGAGATAAAAGTACTAATGAACTATAGTTCATATATATGTTTAATTTTACTAAGACATAGAAGTAAATAGTGTCTCCTGCATCCTTTGTTTACAGTTTGCAAAGTAAAGGAGTTGGGGAGGCAGGCAGTGGAACAAAACACTGTGAGGTCCATCTTTCAATACTTTTCCCATCTATAATCAAATCAATATCTTTCCCTGCATATGATGGGCCACCCCTTTAGCCCAACCCCTGGTGCAGCTTTTACACCATTTAAAAAAAAAAAATAATACTGTGAGAAAATAAATTTACGTAAACTACACTTTGCCCTATTTTTGGAACTCCTTTTCAAAGTTTTTTTTATTTTTCTTGTCAATATGTCAACAGCAAATTAGACTCTGCAATAGACCCTTATGAATTTGTGTAGATACTTGTTCCATGTTCTGAATATAAATTAGCCGGTACTGACTGTGTTCATGCAAGTGAGCATTTCACTGAGTCGAAATGCCTCCAGTCCCAAGGGTTTGGATTAGAGAGTCCCCACTGTATCCCTTTGTTGTCGAGTTCTGCTTTCAGCATGCTCCCAGTTGTTACCAACACATTGTTTAAATTTCAAGCATTATGCCGACCTTGAGATACAAAAAAAACCCTCATCTATGCTATCAAAGTCATTGGGGAATTTTAGAAGGACTAATATATTAGTGCTCTGTTGTAGCTATTAAATCCACATGAAAACGAATATTTCATGGCTTTTCATCATGTGGAATCTAGACAGAAGAGTAGGTATCAAGCTTGGGGCAATCACTTAGCAGGCAAGGACCATGTTTATGTGCTTTTGTATCTTCAGAGGGGCCTTGCAGAGGTATCCGTTCATGCCTGATGTGATTTCTTCTGCTGAGAGAGCTCTTTGAGGTTTGTCAAGTTTTTCCTGCTTGACTTAATTGAAGGGAGGGCAGGATTGTGTGAGTGGGGGGAAAAAAAGAGAGGGGGTGGAGGGTAATGCCTTGGAGTGTCTTTCCACGAATACTTTGCTACCCAGAGCTGAAACTGGAACCCTGTGGGAACAAGCTTGTTCAGGTGTATTTCATGTGCAGTGCACTGAAGGTGAATTGAGGGGATGAATTGCATTCGCAGCAAAACACAAGCAGTCGTTTGCTGTCCTGTTTGCAAAAGAACAAAGCTTGGAGAACACGCCTCTTTAACCCCCAATATCAGCATTTTTTTCTCGAAGTTATATTACGAGCAAACTTTAACGACCACCATGCTTTTGTTGTCGATACTTGTGTGTTTGGAAAAACTGGAGCTTATCTGCAACTGCTCTCATACTTATCTGACAATCAGCCACCTGATATGTCAGAGTTTCCTGGACTTGTTCTAGCTTCTGTTGTAAACAGACCTGATTATCACAGTTGCTACAAGTGAATTGGGTGTGGAAGTCCATTTACGTTATCATCTTAACACAATATGTTCTCCACACTGCTGAAACGCTTTACTCCAGCCCTACAAGGCTTTATAGGTTTTACTTCACAGTCTATTTATCATTTAATGCTGAATTGAAACATTTGAACTCACTCATTTGCTAAGCAGCTATTGTTTTTTGGGAGCAAAACAGCCATATTTGCAGCAACAATCTATCCTCCCCAAAGTCATTAACCTCGTCGGGAACTGAGAAAGTGGGCTCCTGATGTCACTGGCAAGCCCCTTACACAGAGTGCCGGGTTAAACTGGGAGGGGGGGGCAGTGCTAGATCAGAGTTCAGGCATGTTTACATTACAGCTCAGGATATTTCTCAGAGCCGGGCCAAGCTGCTGAAGTTCCCAGGCTCCAGAGTTGCAGAGTGCTGAAAAGAGGCACAAGCGTTCACTTATTCTTCTATCCGGCACTCTCCTGTGCTCAGGGGTCTAAGTCATAGTTCAGCTCCATTTGCATTGTGGTTATGCTCTGTTCTTTGCTGCACTTGTCCTCGGGGGAGTATTATAGATGTGAAATACAAGAGAGGTGAAAGCCAACAACTTAAATTCAACACATGTAAAAAAGTATGTTACATATTTATCTCCTTAGTTTAGGTAAAAAAAACAACTGAATTGCTTTTCCTCAGTTGTTTTAATCACAATATGTAACAAAATGGACAAGAAGAAAGCTGCATTTAGAGTTAAACCAGTTCCTTAGCTTATGTACTTAGCTTTTATCTAATACACCCTTTTAGATCACAGCAGTGTAGCTGTATGCAGCAAATTAGACAGGCAAATAATATGGTTAAATGTTACTATTAAAATAAAGGATAGCTCAGTCGGGTCCAGTGCAATATTGCAGGATTTTATCTGGGAATTTCATGTTTGCCATTATTACTTCACCCTGAGCTACCAGCTGGTTAAAACAGTGTAATTAGTGTGGGAACTTTAAAGCACCCTGGATATTTATTCATAGTTTGGAACATTTCTTTTGGTTACGGCCTGGGAATGTAACATTACTGAAAGGAAGTCCAACTGTGCAATGAAAACGAAGACCAAAACCTTAGTTTAGCTAGTCATTTGGAAGACAAAAGTAAAAGACTAAAGTCTTTGTCGTTAACATCCGTCACATGTTTGTCTTTCCCACAATGTTCTCAGACTGCTAGACCGGCTTGTCTGGAGCATCAGATAGGTGTCTAGAGGGGGAACATAGATGGTCTTGTTTCTTGCCTCTGCTCCGCCAATAAAGTTGAGAAGTGGCAGCTGGAATGTTTGCCTTATTGCTCTGCTGTGGTGAGGTGTCACGGTGCTGAGCTATGCTTTGGCGCCTGCACGCTCTCCACCTTGCCTGGAGGCGCACAGACATGGCCGCTGCATCTAAGGCATACACAAGAGGTGAAAGCAGGGGAGGATCTCTGCTTTGTCGAAGCATCCAGGTTGAAGTTTCAACATCGCTTTAACACGTTTTAACACTTTGCTTTATCGGTAGGTTTATTGCAAAAGTTCACTCCAGAGGGAGCCGATTCTAAAATGTGATTAAACGTACACCACGTTTTGCAAAGCGACTCTTGAATCTGCTGTTTCCACGACAAGCGAGAGAAATCTGTTTTCTTTCCACTAAAGGACTACAGGAATGGTCCTGAGCAAAGACATGGAGTCTCACGCTGAAGCGGACTTGCAGGCCATAAAAGAGCCATGCATGGATGATGGATTGGAGGACATCTGCTTTAAACTTCAGTTTTAGTGCAGGTCTTTGCTTAATGTCAGCCAAATTGCTCAAGTTTTGTAGGTTAACGGTAGCCATTGCATTGATTTGCCCAAAATACACAACATGGCAGCTGTGTGTGTAAAGAAATGAGAAAAGGAGGGAGGGGATTCCTACTGTCTTAGTAAGTGGTTTCATTTTCACCTTCTTCTCGTGGGGGGTTCCTTGTACAGTCCAGTGTTGCCTCCTTTGTACAGTACATAAAGCTTTTATCTAAATTTCCCCACTCTAAAAAAAGTACAGAGTGCATTTAATCTGGTAAAGCCAGGTGGTGAAATTTGCCTCCAGAAGAGGAGAATGAGTCTTAAAGCAATTAAGAAGTTGTATCCTTTAACTATATGGGATCAGCTTTTAAACAAAATTGTAGAACAGATCGAAATAAAGAGAATATCTTTTATAAAGCTTAAAAATCAGTTCATACTATGATTGGCCTTTACATCCAGCAGTTGTCTGCACCACAATAAATTCTGATTAAATATTTGCCTGACGGCATTTGGCACAAGGAAGTGAGGTATGTTGGGTCAAGTGCTGCCTGAGAATGATCATTAATCAATGAATTATTAAACTTCAGTTTTACATTTTTCAGTCAGTGAAAAGCCTACAGAAGCCATACCAAACCAAATTCTAATACAGTGAAAGAATATGATGTAGATACAGAGAAACATGATCATTCACGTAGCAGGTGATTGCTGCAGTGAACTCCGTCTGAATGTTTGGGGCTTTATTGTTCTATTAAATAGTGATGATTTAGCAAGTAAAGGCTCATTGTGCGACCCTCCTGCGCGCAGAGAAAAACCGTGATGCTGCATTCTTTTCATAGCTGATAGTGAGAAAGTGGGGTTATTATGTGTGCGCATGCATGATAACAAGGAGGAGAAAGAGAGAGTGAAAAAGAACATTCCTTTCTCACTCCCACTCTCTACCACCACACCCCCATCGCTACTCGCTGCCACCCCACCCCCAGTTTCCTTCCTGTGCTTTTTTTAGAGTCTATTGGATGTTTTTCCCACATCCGGCAACAAAGCCAGCCTTTTTTATGCCATAATCTAACAGCATGGTGTTCTGCGGTTCACTTTATGCACAGGCATGGTCAAATGTAATAAATTCATTGACTTTAAATAAACCGCTGTTTCCTAACTTTGACTCCAGATTGCTGAGGTAGCCTCGAAAGGTTGAGTTTTACTCTTAAAGAGTAAACTACTGAATATATTCTGTAATCGGTGACCTGTGACTTTTGCAGTACTATTATAGAAGTTTTTGGTACTAAAAGGGAGGGGACTTTCAAATACTAGAGGATTGGTCAGGTGACATCGTGGGCCAATATGAATAATGGAATCTGTATGCTGTTCAGTACTGAATACAACCCTCATAATGTATCGGTAGAATGTAAAGACATTATATGTACACTGATTGATAAATGTATCTGAATTATTTAACTGCCTTAAAATCAGTATTAGCATCAGCCCCAAACTAAAACAGCAGTGGCACAAATAGAAAATAAATTGATGCTTGCACGCATTTCTTCAGGTTAATTTGATGATACCAGAGTTCTTGTGAAGATTTAATTTTTCTCAGGGTCTTCATGTAATCCCAGACTGCCAGTGTGATGTTGGAATCAGGGCTTCATGGGGGGGTCATGCAGTCTGCTGCTGGACTTGTTGTTCATCTAGTACCCAGTGGCTGCGTTAGAGCCACAGTTTTTCCTGACCTGCCTTTTAAATGGTTTTGTGAGGGATGATAAACTCACAATAGTTTGTCCTTGTTAAGGTAAATGTTACAATATAGTATTTGTTTACCACACATAAAAAGCAGCCCTTAAATGGACTGCTGGCCTACAGAATATACACTGATATTATATACACTAATCTATTGTATTACCTGATGCTCTTGTTAGTAGTACATTATATGGGAACAATCTTTCAAAGTACTGACTGGAATACTGACACACATCTGTCAGTGTTTACCCCGTTGTCATTCCCAGTGAATTAAGTCCCTTGTCAAGGAGGAATTTCCCCCACTATTGTGCTACCTCAGCTTAGACTGTACCAGCAGGCTCATCTGTTTTGCCTGAAGTAGTCAAAAAGAAGGGAAAAAAACACATCTGTCTAGTCAGTGAGGGGACGCTTTGCCAGTTGAGCTGTGAAATCCACACAAGTAAGCAGGATAATCTCTTTCACCCAGACCAAATATCATATCCTGTGATGGAAATGCGACTCATTTTGTGCACACAGCCTTGACCTATCGAGGTGTAATTTCATCTGACAGCAGCATAAGGTATGGTGAGATATCCCAAATCTCATCACACATTGGTGCTCAGTAGGTACGGTATATAGCGGTAAGAGGCAGCATTATCACATATTTTCATAACTGTATGTTTCAAATATAAACCTCACGGCAGCTGCTGGGCATCATTATGATTTTCTAACTTCTGTCCACTGATGATATTGCCTGTGAGTAGGCACAGGGCACACGGCCAGATTGTGTGCAGCCTGTTGTATCAAATGCTGTGGTGATGGCCACGTGGCTTCCTCGCTGGAGGTGTTTTCTTTTTGATTGTTTAGTCTGTTAAAAGATTCAAGTAACATTAACCAAAGTCATTGGTTGGCTCCTGGTCCCCCCCAACACACACACTTTAATAGCAGCTAAATCGTAGTTTTTAATGAAAGATGTTCTCTCTCAAATTAAATTTGCCATACTTATCAGAGTAAGGACAAGCTGTTCAAAAGAGGATCATGAGATCTTTTGGAGCAGAGTCTTTCTCTATGATCTGAATCATAATTCTGCCCACAGATTTACTCAGATTCGCGTGATCACATGATTACCTGTGCATGTAGTTGTCTTGTTACCAAAACCTCATCACAGAGGCTCGATGTACAAATTTCTGTATCCCTCATTTTATTCTGAAATTGCGCTTTTTTTCTGGAATTTTGTCTGTTCCATCAGGCTGCATTCTGCTTAAAAAAATAATTTGGCAGTTTGCTGCTGCAGCAGTCCTCAGCGTTTTTCATTATTTAGTCTCGTGTCTGGCAGAAAGACTCCAGCGTCACTGTCATGGACTGTACTGAGCAACTGAGGTCTGTCATCACATAATAGTGATCACAAAACCCTTATTCTGGTACAGAGTCTTGCTGAGCTCAGTGTGGCAGCTCCAAGTAGCACATGAACCAGTTCTCCACCTGCTGCAGGTACTGCTTGGAGTGATTCTCCAACTCACAGTCACAGGCTGTGATGGATGTATTTCTGCATGTGGAAAGAGAAGCCAGTGCATTAAACCTGCAGTCTTTCTCATGGCCAGCAATGAGGGACTCCTGTGGTTGGGGAAAAACACGGGGGTCAATAGTTTTTATGTCTTAATGAGTACAACATAATATTTGTGTTATTAAATTATTGTCCCAGTTAAATAAGTGATAAAGAGAGGTTTGCTTTGAGGTGAGCCTACCTTGTGACTGATCACTCCTTACTGTGTCCAGTTTGAGGTTTCAAGTGTGCCTTCACTAACAGTGACTGTCTTTTATATACAGTAAATGCAGAAGGACTTCCACAGTTTAAGATGGTTAAACTAGATCGGGATCAAAATCTGAGCCTGGGTGTGCTGCAGGTGTTACTCATATTGTTGGGACCTGAAAGTGTTCATCCCACATTATAGAGACTCCTTATAGGGACAAAAATCAAGTCCTCATAATGTAAATCATTCATTTTTAAGGTGAGGGCATGTTGCAGTGTTCCAAGGTTAGAATTAGGGTGGCCACGTGGTATTGAAAGTTGGACTCAGAGAGTCTCCGTCTGTTTGTGTCAACATGCACTGTATATAGTAGTCATCAGACTTGGACATTTTACTTCTGAGAATTGTTTTGACATCGACAGGATGGAGGAGATTTTTTTTTTTTTTACTTTCCACAATTGTCATGATCAGCATAAATCTGCTTAATCAGCCTAAAGTCAAAGTAGTTGCCGTTTGAATGAACCTCTGTTATCACATCATGGGAAAGTACTTTTTTTTTTTTTTTTTTTTTCCCCCACTTGGACAATTTCCTTTTTTTTTTTTTCACCCACTTGGACACATTACCTTAGACTGTCTCTCACCAGCTCTGACATGTAAAAAGACCTAAAGCGCTGGTTTACAAGGCCTACTAGACCAGCCCTGTCGCTGCACACACAAAAGCAGCTTGCATGCATATACTTGCTCAGAGAGAGAGAGGCTTTGCTGCAACCTTGAACTCTCCCTGCCACAGCGACAGCCACCACAGCAGGCACTGGTAGTACCTGCAGGGCTCTGCAGGAAGGCAGTTTAGGCAACCCTTCAAAGTGTTTTATTCTGCACATTGTTAGCCTAAATTGCAAGTTGGGGCAGCAATAGAGAACAAAGTCCTGTTTACCTTACGTGAAATGAAGATCAGATCTTTCTTTCAAACATTCACTTACAGCTCGTCCACTTTAAAGGCAATCGTGAGAAATTGTTTCTGGACACCTAAAAAATTTAAGTCCAGTGTTCGCTCTCTCTCCTTTTAGCTTTCTTCCACCTCTACACCCCAGAAAAGGTCTGCCTGTAGCTGCTAAATGTTTCTCTTCTCTGGCTAATTTCTTAATTTGTCTGACACTTTGGTGCTGGAGAGGTATGTCAGAGCTTGCTGCTTGAAACACCGAAAGACTGAACTGCTGCAGGGTTAAGAATGAATATGTGGAATAAGAGAAAGTTTAAGCAAACAAAAGAAAACTGCGTTTGAGCTCATTTTCACTCTGCTTCATTCCTTCCTTGTTGTCCAGCGTTTCCTGCATTTGCAGTGCGTTGTAGTAGTTGGTAGGTTTTCTCACACTCTAACATTGTTTTTCTAAAAGCCGTGCACACTTATCAAATATGTGAAGATGTTTTCCTAGTGTCTTTGCTGTTTGTCCGTGTGGCTGAGTTCATCTTTCAAGGTCACCAGATTATCGTACAGCTCGTAGCAGCATTAGTACACGTTTGCATTCAGAGTTGCCTACGTCTGATTCCAGATGTTTTGGTTTTTTGTGGGAAAAACTTTCCAAAGTCTCTTTTGTGTTTAGAAATTTAAAAAAAACACTTTTTTTTCTTCTTAAGGCCACAGTTATTATGAACCAAGTCAAACAATTTGGAATTGAACAGTTTTTTTATGGATGTATCTAATATCTGATACTAATAAGTAATGTTTTGTTTTTGTTCTTCTGGGAAATGTCAGATATCTGATGATAGATTTATGCAGAGGTCACATATTTTCTGCACCATGATCCCCTAATACACCCCCCCCC
>VUQK01002745.1:70942-87740 GCA_015106715.1 Bujurquina vittata
CCCCCCCCCCCCCCCCCCATCTTGAAACTTCATGTCAGCCATTTGTCTATTTCGGGAAGGCTCACATGAGTCTCAACAGGCCCGTGGTCTGAATAAAGATCACTGTTTCGCTGCTGGGACAAAGGGGGAGGGCACAGTTTCTTTTGGCCCCTCTTCTAGTGATCTCCACATGGCTGCCATTTAACTTCATTGACACGGAGAGGCACCATCACAGAGCCACAGCTCCATTCATAGCAAAACAGAGCATGACTTCTGAAGGAGAGAGACCCTGAAATCTGCAGACTCGGTGACTCAGAGGCCAGGTATTATTATGCATAATCCAGTAGGGCACTAATAGACAACACAGGAGAAGTAGTATCTTTAAAAAACAAAAAAACTTCAACCCTGAGTTAATTTATCTCTAAGGACAACAGCAGCAACCAGAGTGAAATGTGAGCCCCCAACTCTCTGCTTCAGTCTGCTTCGCTAGCTGGTGACCAACTCCCCACCCCCACTAGTCCACACACACACACACGCACACACACACATACACACACACAATGTCTTTCTCTGCTTCACTCTCTCTGCAATATGTCTTGGTCAGACAGCCCCTGTTTATAAATAGGGGAGTGTCTTTTCCAGCAGCTCTGGCGAGCCTGCTTTTATTCCAGATCAAATGTCTGCTGTTTGATGTGTGTGGAAGATGTCTCCTCGTGTTTTCCGTACTCAAACACAAACACAGTGAACTATACGCTCTCTTTTTGTATAACGTGCCAGTTGGAAAAACAATTAAAGTCTCCCTGCAAAGAAATAAGTTTCACATCCAGTTAACGTCAAACTTTTAGTGAGCTGGAAGGAAGACGCTCTGGTTTGTAAACAGGTATAAGCTGCTCTGATCAGTTATATCATCTATAAATCATTCGCCAGCTTACTATTAAAAAGTAAGCTGGATTTTAATACTGAGCCCTGAGATCAAATGATTGTCTTTCCGTGTCCAAAGACAATCTGCTGACACACCTAACTTGTGAACCTAACTGTGAACTTGTGGCCTATATATTTTATTGTGTCTTTATCAATATTTAAGGACTACACTAAAATGCTCTGTCTTCTTGTAATCTGGAGTCTTACACAGTTAACCAGGAAATCAAAGAGAGCAACTCCCTTACTGCGATCAAAGCAAAAGAAAGCACTCCAAACTTGTTACATTGTTACAGATTTCTCACATAAGGAAAAAGAAAAGGTTTAAAAAGTCCTGTAATATTCCAGTAAACTGACTAATGCAACAAATGTTGAACTACAGGCTGGTTTGTCAAAATCAGCTCTCTAAACAACTGCAATGATCCTGAGCGTTTCAGAGTAGTGTTTTCATTCTCCGATCCGCTGTCCATTTTTTAAAAATTTTCATAGAGCTTCCACAAAATGAGCCAGATGTTGTCCAGATGTGCAACCTTAAAACATGTGGTAATGAAAGCTCTTTTTTTGATCCAAGTAAGTTTGAAGCTATCATGTTTGTCCAGACTCTGCGTCGGGGAGTGAGATTTCTTAGAACTGACAACATTTTGCCTTTGAGAGAAAATGACGACTTTCAGCGTCAAGCCTTTTAAAAAAACAAACAAAAAAACGCAAGCTGGTGAAGCGTTCGTAAACTTTGGAACACTTCACAATGAGCAGAGCACATTAACATAAATTGTTGACAAGCACGTCACATTTATGAATAATTCAACCCATCTTTACCCAGAGTTACAGACAGTGAGGGCATGAACAGAGTAACCTCACAGCCCAAAAGTAACCAATACACCCAGTGACAAGCCCAAAGGTCTCAGTAGTACCTACAACCAAGAAACGTACATCACTGCGGATGAGTAATGTGGAGAAGATCTGCTGGTAGGCAGAAGAGTTTTGCCAAACTTTGTCCTGTTCTGTCTGGGGCTGCTACAGTGGTCCATTGTCTCTACTGAAACCTGAGACCAAGAAAAGGAACACTAGATACAGCAGTCATCGCTCAAAAGACTTCTCTTGTTTGCTGAGGCCACCAAATTTAATAACCTACAATTTAACTATTGCAGTTTGTCTCTTTCTGGACACAGTGGCAACTATTGTGTAGCAGATTTGAAAATCATTGTCAGCGTAATGTATGCTGAACAGAGCTGTACAGAGACCCAGCTCTGCTTTGCTAACTTGGCCATTATTGAAAAATAAAAACTTTCATTCTCATATTTTCAACCTGTGATTGTACTGCTTTATAAGCTGTCTGCCCTTTAAATATAACCACTGTACCAACCAATAATCAATAGAGCTATGACCTTTCATGAAAAAATAAATTATAAAAGACATAAAAGTAAGAAATGTTCTAATCTTTGGATGCTGGTAAAATTAGGGAACAAAAATTTCCCATAAAAACAACTCCTGATGCAAAAACATTAGGTTTGTGACTCTTAATTCCAAATCATTCCTTCAAGTTCCAAGCATTCTGAGATTTTCACAAACTGCGCAATGCACTTGATTCTGCTAGCATACTTACTTGAGGAAGTATCTCTGCCCAGAGGCGGTCTTGGCCATCTCCCACCCTGGGGGCAGCGGCATGTCATCAGGAATCTCATAGGAAGACTGACGAAGATGTTGAGGAGAGGCACCTGCTGAGCCCAGGCCAGACAGTGAGCCACTAGAAACAGGTCCCATCTGCAGGGAAGCAGGGGATGAGTGTGCTCGGACATGGTGGGGGGTGAGCACTCCGCCACTCCCAGCATCAGTGCTGGCCTGTGTTGGGTGGGAAGGGAGACAGCATGAAAACAGCTGAGTCAATTTTCCTTCAGGGAGTTTGTGTGACATTAATCCTACAATGATTAGAAAGGGCAATACACAAATTTCATAAAAAAAACTTATTTACACATTTATCAAAAAATAAAAATGTTCATTTCACATACAAAATGCATTCGTGTATTGAGGAATGAACAACACACAGTTGTCTCCATAATTTAGCCCGATTTGATATTTTAGTCACTCCTTATGTATTATAGTCGCTTTAAATTGTGTTCATGTGCATGTGAAGGCATGTTTTAGCATTATTCTGGAGGTGGGATCCAAGGCCTCTGTGGCGCACTAAAACGCATGCGCAGTACTTGGAAAACTCCCGTCCTCAGGGTTTAGGGGGAGCGAGGAGCTGGAGATGGAAGGAAGGGCTCGGGGAGGGGCTGTGGGTGGATATGGGATAATTTAACCATCTTATGAATTCCTGTCTGCAGATCATCTTGTTTACTGAAAAACTCTGATTGGGATAAGCGCACGATGGCGATGGCTCTGCAAACATCCGGTTATGACCTATTAACAAAAACATCCCCACTTATTGACATGTTCACTTATCTCAAAGTTTCTGACAACTTAGTTTAAACTGAGCAACAGTTTTCCTTCTTTCATAAGGCCAAATGTATTTTTCTGAGAACATGTTTTATAATTCACTGTTTGTTTCTGCACTCAAATGTGTTAATTAGAGGCTAAATTAAGTTTTAAGTGCAAATAACATCTCCATCAATAGAAATGTGCACCCATTTCAGCAGGTCAGTACAACTGCGCCTCAATAGTGATATCTTACAGGCTTTTTAAAAAAAATTGTTCAAAGATGACTGATGAATAAAAAAATAACATTGAAGGCTAAAAATGGCTACAAAGTAGGATAAAGTAACCGAGTGCCAGTCACGTAGCTCCTGTAGGCCGGAGCTCCACAAGATGGGCCCTGCTTAGGTCGTGATTTCTGGGAAGTGGCAAAGGAGGATCAGGGCGGGCTTACTTGTCTGGAATGAGACTTTGGTTCTGGGGGTTTGAAGAAGGAGTCTGGCAGCTTCCTCATCCTCATGGGCACCGAGTGGGGCACGGCGTTGCCTTTGGGGTTCATCACGGCGTTAAAAAGCGCCTCTAGGTCAGTCTCAGAGTCGCCCCGTACATGGACGATCTGGTGTCCGGCAGGGGGGTTGTGCTGGCTCGGATCCATCGTCCCAAAACAGTCTTCCAACTTTATATTTTTTTTAAAAAAATAAGTTAGTTTTAGGAACTAAAAAAAGCAAGGTGAGCCAACCCAAAACTTTTTTTTGTTTTCACGCCGGAGGAAATGTGAAAATCACGACGACACTCAGTAAAAGTTCTCCCGGGTCATTCTAAACTTCGCAGGTCGAGCACTCGGTCTTCGTCCAAAATGTGTTAGCTGTCGAAATCTGCAATGAAACACAGCCTTTTCCTGTTGTTTCCTGCTGGCATACTTGTGAACGGAACAAAGCGCATAAACTCCACACTGGAATTTATGCTGTCGTCCCCCCCAAAAAAGAGCAGCTGCGGCCACAAAAGAGCAAAAATCACGGCTGCGTGGAAGAGCCCGAGTTTTCCCGAGAGTCGGGCCGAGACGAAGCTGCTGTTGATATTCTTTCAGGGGAGCTTCATCGTGAGCAGCTCAAATCTCCGCAGCTCACTTTCTAGAAAAAAGTTTGCCACAGTCGGGTCTAAACTTTGGGCAGGACATCAAACTTTGACTCATGGGATGTCCGCTCGGGGGGGCGGAGCCTACGGCTCAGGCTGGGACAGGAGCGTTTAAAGGTACAGTCTGTGAGCCAAACTATGAAACTCAAAGAAATTACATGTTTTAAAAAGATACATTTTTTATAAGACACGTCACAGCTTTTTAAATCCGCCCGACTGCAAACGGTCATTTTTGTTTCTGTTCGTGTAATCTTCGACGGGACAATTTGGGCAAACAACTGATGAATTATGGTCTGCAGTTATGGCCCATTTGGCAGCCCACATGTGGATGTGTTAAGTAGCCTAGAAAGAAAAAAAAGAAAGGAAAGTCCACTATGCAAGGAAGTTTAACCTAATCCCACCTAGTGATGCATCAAAATACACATTATAGAGATGAACAACTGGCAAAGCAATGTAACAAAATCAAACCAAAATTTGAAGCCAAGTTTATGTGTGCTTTCTTTCACAGAGCAGTTTTTTTCTAGTGTAAAAACATATTGAAATAAATCTCACAATAACTTACAACAAAGGGTGCATGCTAATTAGAAATCTAAAAAGACCGAAATGTCCTGTTTTTCTTCACAGGGTTTATTTATGATGCATACACTATTCCAAAAGTCTGAACAATAATAAAAAAAACCCCTCTCTAATCGGTAATGGTACAGTTTTTTTGTTCCTTTTACAGTGCTCATGAAAAGTAGACCCATGCAGTTCCCACAATTGTTATGCTAATGAGGCCCCTCTCCCATTCAGAAATCATTTTGTCGAGATCCACCCTCTTTGGATATAGAGGCTCTGTTTCAGCTTTTCCCATCCATCCACTGAGTGCGTCATTATGAAGCCCTATTAAATATCCACAGACACTGTAAACCTGCTAACACACCGATGCTCACACACGCTTCCAGAAAGATGCTCGTCTCGAGGTCACGTTGCTTATTTTTGCTGTGCAGCTTCAAACGTTTAGAGACATTCAGCGTCAGTGTAAGGCCCCACATTTGTGTGCACTGTATCTGTCCAATAGTGTCACTGCAGGAATTTATGTCTCCTATTTTTATGTGTCCATTAAAGAATGAGTAAAATGATTGTTTTAATAGTCGCTATATTTTGATGAATGTACGAAACAGTCTTTGTGCACATATGCTGCCAACAAGTGTCCATCGTCTCGGTGAATGTGATCATTTTCACATCATTGTAACGCAGTAGGACATATTAAAGAGATGAACCGCGGTGTCCCGGCTGCCCCTAGAAGACCACCCAGTTTGTCCGCTTTTAGTCAGCTTTCCATCCGTCTCACACTCACTGAAGTCGGCTTGATGCTGCGGGGTTTTACTGGAAATGATTATATGGACGCTACAAACCAGAATCACCCGGGTCGTTATTTGGGTCCACCTGGAGTAAAGCGCTTTGCGCTGGTGTTTCTATTATGGATTATTGACCCTACAGACAGAAGGGCGCTCGCACGCCCCCTGCAGCACAGAGTGGGTATAACGTCCCAGTGTTTGTCTTCCTTTAAAAATGACTAATCAAGCGCAATAAAGTCAATAATGAATGGAAATGTTAGCTTTTACCGTCTTTATTGTAGATAATCCTCCAGTTTAATGCATAAATCTTGGTTTTCATCCATTTCTGTTCTTTTAAACTACTGTTTCTTGTATATAAATAACCATATAAAGTGCACTTGCCATCCATCCACATGCATACTGTTTTATCACAAAAAAATCACATTTTTTCCCCGTCGAGGTTTATTTTAATCATTTTATTTGCATGCAAAATTGCTTTTCCAGACATCCACTGCATGCTAAATGGACTGTAACAAAAGAAGACAAAATACTTGACAGCTTAAGCTTCACAACAGACCAACGCGCAAGCTCCAACTTGCATCTGTGAACACGTCTCCCCTCATTTTCGGCTCTCTTGCCTTTTCTTGTTCGGTTTCTGGGTGTTGTGCTGGCTAGGCTTAAAGCTCATTACACTCACCATTGTGTAGGATAATGACTGAACGTTAATGGTGCCAAGTCAAACGGAACTGATTTCAGGGCAAACCTGCAAGACAGTATTTATAAAATTGATATTCAGAGGAAAAGTCGGTCACACTGTTCAGATACTGTAAGATGATGGGTCCTCTTCCCATGACAGCTGGGATAAGCTGCAGCCCCCCCGAACCTGAGCAGGATAGGCGGAAGAAGACGGATGCATGCTTTTTATATCTAAATATGATGCATTGCTGTAGTTAGGTGATCAGGCCTAGTCTGTGGGTCGGTCTAAGTCTTGTTACTGGACATTTTGACTCAGCAAGACTCGAGCATGTTAAATATCAGCAGCACTGGCCAGTTCAGATAGTTTTCTTCCCTTTATGATCACCTCATGCACTAAAGTTGGTCTCATGTATAATGTGTCAAAGTGCTTCTACTGTTGTGGCCATGATCAGATGCTAAAAATGAGCACTCTGTTGCTGCTCTGTTTCGGTGTAAGTTAACACGCAGGCGATGCACGGCTGTCACATTACTGTTTATAGCTCCTTCTTGAAGCACTAAAGAAACCTGCAGTTAAGATATAAAAAAATCTCATCATTGTTCAGATAAGCTTGGGCTTCCTTCAGCTCTTGGAGCAAGTCCTAGCAGGCTGACAGAGGGACAAACCCAGACACGCCGGAGAGGGAGGGCCAACTCGCATCAATAATCCCTACAACTTTTCCCCCATGCACCTATTGTTTGCCAAGGAAGACAGGATTTAATTAAAAACACTTTTAACAACTAATATTAAATTATACCATCCTTTTTTTTGTTTTAGGATACTATAGTTTAAAGGCATTATTAAATAAAATAAGCCTTAAAGCAAAATTCAGAGTAGGTGCAATCTTAAGTGAGGACTGTGGCAGTGGCTCAGCTTGCTGATCCAGTAGGTTGAGTCTCGTAGACATATTCATCTGTTCTTCAGCCATAAAAGAAAGATAAACACACCTTCAACATTGCAAAACTTCTCTTTATAAACCATTTCCGGGCCTCAGTCATTTCACTGACTGTAACACACTTAGTCCAGGCAGTTTATCAGCATACTGACAAGATTTATTTAGTTCTCTGTCAATATGGTTACAAATCAGTCCCCAAAGTCACAGTTATATATAGAATAAATACAGAATGATACAACAGTGCACATTTAACACATATTTACAGTGTTTGTATATTTTGATGGTCGTATGTTGATTGTAGGAAGGCCATCTTTGCATTTTTAAAAACAAAAACATATTGAAACTTCTACACAAGCACTTTTGTCTCTCTAATTCACAGCTGCTTACATGTTCAATCCAAATTTGAAGAGACAGTTTGTAAAAATCAATCATGCAAGATAATAAGTGCTCATGTCAACAGTACGCTGCAGTACAGCATGCACCCATAATAATAATAATAATGCCTTACACTTATATTGTGCTTTTTTACACTTATATGGCGTACTCAAAGCGCTTTACAATTTCGTGCACTATTCATTCACACCTCAATCACACTTGGTGGTGGTAAGCTACTAATGTAGCCACGGCTGCCCTGGGGCTGAGGACCACTTTAAGGTTTAAGTCAGGACCTCTTCTGGAATCGAGAGCGATTGTTAGCTGAGGATGCGTGGTGTCTGCTATGGGCTGATGCTTTTACTTCTCTTGCCTGAAAACAGAGACAGATGGAAGAAATTATTTTCAGCACCTTTGAGGAAAGAAACAAATCCCTTCTAAATACTTACATAAGTTGCATCATTAAATACAAGACCATGCATGCCAGTATTACCCCCAACATGCTCCTGCCGACCTACAAATAGTAAGAGGTAGGTGCTTATGCTGAGCTGATATCACAAAAACTCTGGCCAACGCATTTGCATAGTGCTTACACTGAAGCTGGTGGTCGAGGCGATCCAGACAGAGCAGAATGTTCTTCTCTTCCAAGGAAATGGTGGTGAGCTCCTGCTGCTGGCTGTACCGCTGTGCTGCTCCATGTTTCTGTGTTTGGACTGTCTCCATGGCAGCCACTATATCCCCATCTTCCAGACAGCCTTTAGCGTGCACGTCAGCTGTACTCTCAAAATCTGTGATTACATTAAAGGCAGACATTCAACTTATCAATGCATGATGCAGCTGACCTATCAGATTTCTATATTCTTTTATCTGTTTTTGCTATATTTTAGTTTCCCTACTTAAACTAGAACAAAAAAAGGTTTCACAAGAAAGCTCTTATTAAACACCAGACATGACAGAAGAATGATATTCTTAAAGTAATAAATGAAAAACACAGACACACAGAGAACACAATACCTTCGTCTGGGAAGGCTGAGCTGTGAGTACTGGAAAATGGTCCGAGCAGCTTTGTTTGCTACAAAAAACAACACACACACAGAACCATGAAGTGATCATAAAGGGAAGAAAACTATCTGAACTGGCCAGAGCTGCTGATATTTAACATGCTCGAGTCTTGCTGAGTCAAAATGTCCAGTAACAAAACTTAGACAGACCCACAGCTAATACCTGAAGAGTGGAGCTAACATCACTGCTTCTTGTTCCCGTGTTTGGGGAAGACAAAGATTTCTGTTCTATTTTATAAGATTTTTTTTTGGCCACAGCAGCTTTTCTTTGTAGTACAGAGAGAAAAGAAATGGGGGAGATACACGGGGGCAAACTGGCAAGAGGCCGGGACTCAAACCTGCACCGCAACACAGATTATGCGTGTGGTTGCCAGCTTCACCACTGAGCCACCCAAGATTTTACAAACTCAAGATTTCTCACTTACAAATATGACCTGAACTTACACTGACCTTAATATTCATGCAGCCTAAAGATGAATTGAGGCTTATTTTATTTGTGATGAAGAAAAAAAAATCTTAACTCATGTCTGTTCCTAATGTCTGATCTTGGGGACCATTAATTATTCCGCCTAGCAGTTTGGACAGCATAAAAGGAAGTGCAAAACAAGTTCAAACACAGCCATTTACTGATCTTTACCAATTATTCTCACTCTTCCTCCCCACAGGGCAAATGCACAACCTCACATGTACCTGAGAGGTCTGAAGTCGTCTTCTGTTCCCTGAGCCAGGAGCCTGTCTGCTCTGCTCAATGCAGGCTTTCCTTAAAACCTGCCCACTCTCCAGGGCTGCTCCTTTAATTATCGTTTTTGCTGAAAGAAGACACATGCAGTGGGATCATAACTACACGAACAGTCACACTTTACTTTCTGAACTTATTGCTCCTGTTGTTGTTATTGCTGTTCTATGTTTGCAGATCCTAATGAGACAGGACATGTTTTTGGGGTCAAATTCCCATTTTTCCAGAAATTACTATATATATATATATATATATTTTTTTTTTTAAATCTAAAAGAAACTGCCGTTAAACAAGATGATGCACATTTTTATTATGAAAACAGGAGTTAGCTGATCAATAATAATCTCATGATAAACACTAAGTGCTTTAGAAAATGCAGCGTACTATTGCAAATCATGAAAAAAGTGTAACAGTTGTTAAAAACAATAATAAAAATGTTAATTTGTTGTTACACAAATGCCATGCAGCTTATTCTCTGGATGCTCATATACGTATGAGGGCAGTTAGAACTCATTCAAATGGTATCCCGGGCCTTGTGTTAAGGATCGAGTGTAAAGAGGAACAGTACAAAACACTGTAGCTGCAACTCACATTATAACATTTTGACCCTGAACAGCTGAGAACAGGTGAGAGAAACAGCGTGTAAACTTCTGGACTCAAACTAAACCTAAGCTGAATGAAGGGCTGTCAGCAAAAACATACATTACCATCTTTTGTGGTTAAGGCACTGCGGACACTGTGCCAGAGCTGGGAAATTTCCTCTTCTGTGGGAGTCCAGGCTAAACAGAGGTCTTTTACGTTGTGTGCAGTCCCTCTTCTTCTCTTGCAGTGGTGAATTTCCTGATGACCTGAGCTGGGCATGCCCACCATGTCGCCCTCTGAGAATGGGCAGCCGTATGAGGGTATCGGCGGCGTGGTTATTACATTAAGGGTTTTAGCTGAGCTGTACATGTGCAGGACCCGCTCTGCAGCCGCGGCCTGTTTATTAATGGTGCTCACATGATCCTTGCCATAAGGAGTCTTAGTGACGCACGGTGTCTTTCCCTCCACGGATTCTGTGCGAGGAGGTGGACGGGGCACCATGAGCTTCCCTTGGGTTTTGACAATCTGACTTACCTTGGTAGCACACTGAGGTCGTATGACGGTGCCCTTTCTTGTCCGTGTGGAAACAGGACCCGCTCTGCCAGGGCCCTCTCTCCGAGGGATCCTGGTGCCACTGGCTCTGTTGCGCTGTGCCTTGACCTCATTTCCTTGTTGCTGGGGCAAGTTGACGCGAACATCTGTCCAAGCTTCTTTTGTAAAGTTATAACCAGCCGAGGCTGCAGGGGTCATGCTGGGTCCATTCCTGGGAGTCCCTGAGCGTGCACTCAGACTTAGCTGGTGGTGGTTTGAGCAGTTTTTTGGCTGACAGAGATTGGAAGATTTGCTGTTCATCAGTCTCACTGTGTTCTGTTTTTCTTCCTCTTTTTCCACATGCACTTCATCAAACCAACGCAGCTTCTTTTTGACAGTGTTGTTGCCCCCGAGGTCCTTCGTTTTTCTCCGTGCTAATTCAACACTATCCCTGATGGCTAAAGCTACTTGTTTTGCAAAAATCAAATGCCCTGAGCTGCACACACATGTGCTGTCAGTGCTTTTGGGCTGCTTTTTAAGAATTCCCTTCATGAATCTGACCTCACATACTGAATGAGAGGCCTCAACTGAAACAGGTATCTTCTCTACTTCCTTCTCCGGACATTCATGACACTTGTGTGTAGCCGACTGAATATTAGACAAGCAGGTATGCACCATGGATTCTGTATTTATTGGCTTCTGAGTGTTGGACTCTAAGTTTGAGACCTTATTGAGATTGTTTATGGAAGCACTGAGTTCTTTCTGAGATGACAGAGAACTGTTTTCCTTTCCCGTTTGCTTAAGAGCTCCTTCTTCTGACAAATTATGTGTTGTTGTCATGAAAATATTTTGCTTCAGGGGATCCCCAAACAAAATGTCTTTGCTGTTGCTATTTTTGGCAGGCAAAGGAAGTTTTTTAGTTGGATATTGTAATTGTCTGTCATCGTGGATCCTCTCCTGCGTGGGATCCGAGAAAGCCTCCTGTTTAGGACAGGAACAATCGAGTGCGCCGTTGCCAAGAGCAGCTATATTTGCAGTAATGATGTTGCCACTGTTGTTCTGTGGAGTCATTACCTCAAAGGTCTCTGGGTTGCCACTAAGAGCTGATACAGTACAGCTGTGCAGAGTAGACTGGATCTCTGTCTTAAATTTTTGTTCAACAGATGTGAATCCCCAGGATGTTTTAGAAACACGCATCTTATTATTAGACCGGTCAGAGTCCTCTAGTTTTTTCTGGTTTGATTCATGCCATTTATGTGGTTGTTCTAAGTTATCACCAAGAAGCATCATCACTGAGGTCAGATCTGATGTCTGATGACACAGATCATCTTGCTTTCTTAGATCTTGAAGGGCGTTCTCCGTGCCAAGCAAAAAGGATGAATAGGAACACTGTAAAGTTTTTGTGCTGTGGGTGGGATCCTCAATCTCCAAACTATCCTTATTCAAAATATTCTCGGAAATAGAGGAATCAGACAGGTGGCTACCCTGGAATATGGAAGCAAAGGGAAGTTGATAAGTAAAAAACAATGATATAGTTTACCACCATATCAGTAGCATATTAGTGCTAACAAGCACCTGCCCAGCATCTTTGTCACTGAAAATGAAGAATGGATGTTGCAAACATTTTGCAACAGCCATTCATATGCACACACTGCACTAGAGGGTGCTGCAGTCGTAACATCCAGGAGGCGTGAAAAAGGAAACGGTTCTGGCACAATGCTGCCACCCAGTGGACAACTGTAGCATGAGCAATTACACAACATTTCATCTGACAATTGCTGGGCGTTTTTTTTTAAAGTTCTGCTTTATTTTGCGCAATTAAAGGCCTCAGTTAGCATGTTAAATGTTAAATTTCACAACAGCACAATTATAAAAACACTGAACATGGGAGGCTTGGTTGGGAGGGTTTCCAGGTAAAAGGATCTTCTCTTCAAAAAGAACCTGCACCTGAACAAACCACAAGACCCCTGGAACAAGGTCCTTCAGACAGATGACACCAAGGTGGAGATGAAAGAAATTATTAAATGAAGAGATGTTGTATAACATTGGGATAACACACCTGTATATAGAAGTACTACAATCACACAGACACACAACAAGCTGCCTGCTATCAGGAACAACTTACATCTATCGAACCACCTGAGCCCAGCTGTCCCTTTAAAGCGGTTTTGTTCATGAAATAAGCCAAATACCTGTGGACTCTGATTGTGCTCTGTCCTGCTCTCTTCCTGCAGGAGTTCTGTGTAGGCCTCCACAGACAGCGCTTGGCAGTGGGGGGATTCAGAAACGGGTGGCTTAGGTGATGGAGTGCGGCTTCTTGAAAAGAAAGCAGAAAATATGAATAAAATGTAATGTGACAGCAGTAACGGAGTATTTTTGCTATGCAGTAAGATAATATGGAGTAATTTTAGATCTTTTTACCTGCTAACATTTGTGCTGGTGGAGTACAAACTCAAAGTGTCCTGAATCTGACGGAGCGCAGCTTCAATATCTATGGCATTTGTGTTGCTTTTAAAAGCTATAAGACACAAAAGAAAACACAAACAAATCAAAATATGTCAAAACTGTTTGTGTTCTACGTCTCAGTTTTAAGAAGTAATATATTACAACCACTGGCTACTTTATTACTGCTTAAGACCGCAATTCAGTGCATTTAGAAATGCAGACATGGTCAAGACTGCTGAAGCTCAAACATCAGAGGGGGGAAAGGTGATTTAGCTGACTGAGTGTTTCAGAAACTGCTGATCTAAACAACCATGAGAGAATGTCTGAACTAAAATGTCCAGTGAGCAGCAGTCCTCTGGGCTCTCGATGATGCCGGAGGTCAGAGGAGAACGGTCACACTGCTTCGAGCTGACAGGAAGCCAACAGTAACTCTAATAGCCACTCGTTACATCCAAGGTACGTATAAGAGCATCTCTGAACGCATAACACGTCGAACCTTGAAGGCTACAGAGGCAGAAGACCCCACCGGGGGCCAGTCCTGTCAGCTAAGAGCAGGAAACAATTTGCACAGGCACCAAACAAATTGGACTTTATGACCATAACGTACCCTGGCTGCTGGAAGCCCCCATCGTCTGATGGATATAATAGAAAATAATATCCGCCATGTAACAAAGCTCAAATCATCCCAAACGGGTTTCTTAAACATGACAATCATGTTATTAAGAATTAAAGTGTAACCCAGTACTAGCAAAGTGTTGCGAAAAGCCTCAGGTGAGTATATATTAGAATACACATGATATACTGTACTAACACTGTCCGTGCCTCTGAGGAAGGCGCAGATGGCCTCTTTGGAAACGCTCAGTTGCATCCTGTATTTGCAGCCTGCGTTGCTGTAGGACGCACTCTCTCTGCTGTTGCTCCTGCACATCCCACTGCTTCCGTCTTTCATCCAAAGCCCTGAACCATGAAAAAGGGCAGAGCGTGAACCTGGGGCACAGTTGAACTTATTAAATCTAGTCTGGGACACGTTTCTGACACAGAAACCTGAGTAGAGAGATATGTTTTCAGCATAGCCATGAATAAATTAAGCTGCCGTTCACTTCAGGGTTCACTGATGAAGCCAATAACAACATTAATCGTGCAAACAGTTCAGCTTTGTTTGGGTTTTTTTTGAAAGGCAAAATGTCAATTAATGTCAGAAACAGCAGTGTATGAGAAGCACTACTTCTATCAACAATATTTATTTACAAATGCATTTTATTTAAAGATGCATCTTCAATAGTTTCAAAAATGTGTCATTAAATCGTGTACGAATGAGAATTACACGGTCCTTTAAGCGTGCAAAATTGTAAATAACTACACTGCCTTAATTACATATCAATCATCATGTTAATTATTGCAATTATGCAATTTAAAAATAACAAAAACTGTATTTCTGTATATGCAGATGTAGTATTTCATACCGATATGTAAACTCTGGTTCCACGTTGTGTTTTTTCAACAGTTTTAACCTTTTAAAGGAATAAATCTATTTTGTGGCGGGCCTGATTCTGATGTTACACAATAAACCTGACCATTACCCACAGCCATCCTGGCAATAACAGGCTCTTTAGAGCACACTCACTTTTAGCCTCTGGTGCCAATTATGGAAACACACATTTAAAAGGTGCAAACGATCTGGAGCCTCACAGGGATTCATTCATAGAGGTCCAGCTTCAGTCACTACTCTGGAAACACAGATTTGTTTCCAGGTCTGCATAATAAAATTCTGTCAGAGCCTTCCATCCTGTGAAGTACCGAAGACTAGGACAGAAGCATAAGCTTTGGGTAAAGGAGGTCGAACAGCAGCAAAACACAACCTGCAGAAATTAAACATGTTTCACTGTAAACTGGCTCTGGGAGAGTGCAACAATCAGAGCAGATCACAAGTCTGCTGTTAGTCTTAAAATAAATAAAATTAATAAAATAAAAATAACTAAACAATGTATTTTTAAATAACAAAATAAAATAGCTACAAACAATCATTAAATAACTGACTTCCTGCGTCGATTGGTTTCCAGGGAGAATTTGCGTGCTCGGGCTTTGCACAACTTCTGCTCCTCGGCCAAAAGCTGCCGCTCCTTTTCCAGACTCCCTCCATCCCGCAGCATCGAGTATCTGTGCGTGTGCAGCTGAGGACGCGTGAAAGCAACTATTGCCTTGAATAATTAAATAGTTTTCGTGAATTAAACAAACTTGAAGAATAAAGTTTCCGTTTTGGTTATTACATTTATGTGTGACACACATTTACATAACACAGATAAGTTCGTGCATGTAGGATACGAGTAGTGTGACAAGTTGTCTTGCATCCTCCTGGTTCTTGGTGTTGCTGACACCGAGCACACGCTTCGGGCTGCTAGCAGCTGCTAACTTCTTAGCACCTTCTTAGCGAACAGCGGTAGAAGAGCGGATTACGTCACTCAAACATCTTCAAGGCGAAGTGACACCTGGAACTTGGAAAGGTGAAATCCACATCGCAGCAGCCTCTCCTGAACAGTTACAGCTTCATTCTGTTATGTAAAAGAGTGAGAACAAAAATACGAAAAAGTCGACACGTACGGACGCCTGTTTGTGTATGCTTTCTCCCTGACAACGACCGCTCCTTGGCAACCGAGAGAGGTGGCTGTTCACGTCCTGTCCAGCAGAGGGCGCAGGACTCCAGGCGCGCATGCTGCCTTCAGGTACTCGCGGAAGTCTTCCAGCATTCTATCATCAGCAATAACTGAGGAGATTAAAATTGCGACACTTCCACGTTAACGAGCAGGTAGACGGAGGTTTTTAAATGATTTACAAAGACAAACAATAGAATAAAATTGCAACACTTTCAGATGTACTTAAATACACTCATGGAAGTCATCAAAGTAAATATAAGTCAAATATCTTTTAAGTTGTTGGTTGTAAATACTGCAACACACACACACTGCAATGTTGTTGGTCTGGCCCGTTTGAGTAGTGCAGTTTAATCCAAGTGGTAGGATATAAAAAAGGCTACGTCTTTAAATAACATTTTAATGTCCCGCACCATTTATTCTATAAGATAGCTTTTTATTGTCATCGCTCTAGAGTACAACGAAATTAAGCAGCAAATCTCATGGTGCCTAAAACAGAATAAAACGTACAATAAACTCGCATGTAATATTTATACGATAAAATAAAATAAATAAACTTGCGACAGTTATAAAAAAAATATACAAATTATATAAAAGTCAAAGATATTGATGAGATTAACTCAGAGGCTGAAAATGATCGTGGGGCCACATCAGCAAACTTTTAAAGCGAGTCTTGCTGCATTTACCTGCTGAGCTCTGTTATGTGTCCCAGTGAGCACAAAGAGAAAGTCAGCTGAGACAGCCTAAACGGTAACAACGTGGCTACTTAGTGCCAGTTAAAAAGCTTGCAATGAAAGTAATGAGAATGCATGATTTTGTATTTTGAACGAGGAAAGGGATGTGCGTGTTATTTGTAATATTTTAAGGAGTATGTGCACCTTAATTGGAAGCTGTTTGAATGGGCTTCCTCTCAGCGTTTTTACACAGCTTTTTTATATTTTCTCCAAGGAGGCCTTCTATCGTTTACCTTTAATAACACCGGGAGTTATTGAAAATCTGCTCTTTCCAGATTGCGTGTGCAAAGCTTTATCTC
>VUQK01002746.1:8086-26605 GCA_015106715.1 Bujurquina vittata
AAGGGAATATTTTGGGCCAATGCCAATGTACCCCCCCCCCCCATCTTCCCTCCCCTCTGTGTCAGTCTGCATATGTACACGCACACCAATAACCAGTGGATCATTATTGTACAGGACAGAGGGTGAATAAATGGCAACCAAAAGGCAGACTGAATGGATGAATGTACAACAAGGGGTACAACTGTAATAAAAACAAAAGGGCCCAATTGGTTTAAAAAGCACTAAATATAGCAATACAGTACCGTCCAAGTCTGACATGGTAGCTGGGGGCAAACTTATTAAAAAAACCACACTGCAAAAGTGCCAAAGGGACATACTTGTAAAAACAAACAAACAAACAAACAAACAAACAAACAAACAAACAAACAAAAAAATGGCACAGTGCAACTTACAAACACAACCTCCACAAACATTATACATACACACCACCCAATATTCATTATCAGACATATTGAGAAACATGAGTCTTATAGTTTAAGGTGATAGGGAAAATGATGCTCTGATATACAGATATATATACACTTTGCATATTTTACAAGGGATTTTACCACTGTCTGGTATGAAACCTTATAGAAAGTTCAGTTTCTCCCCTTCCTTAACATTGTAGATATGTATCAGTGTCGTTCACAATCGTAAGCTAGCTCAGCTCCCCCTGTGGCATCTACACCTGCAGTGTCCATCGGTTTTCACTGCCAGCAGTCCAGATGTGTGGCACTGTGTGTGGGCTCTGATAGTGGAGGTCTAGGCACAGTCAGAACCACAGAGTCCCGTGTGTTTGGCATGTCAGACACAGCAAGGTCTGATCAATAAAGTGACAGGAATGAAATGATTATCTTTATCATAAAATTGGATTTCCTATTTTTAATTTTAAGACTTAAAAAAGCATTTTTGGGGTTAAAATTAGTTCTTGAATTCTAAATAAGCACAGTACCAATATATGTAAATATGAACTGTGACTCCTACATGTGGACAATAACTGCATGTCCTCATTTTCATTAACTTTATAGATTTAAATAGAGTGAGAGCAATGCTGAAAGATTGTGTCAGATTATGCAGTTTGTGGTGATGATTTGAAATATTTAAATATAAGTTAAGCTACAAAAAAAAATCAAAGTAGTGACAAAAATACTTTTAATTATAAGATGCATAAATATTGTAAATCAATTTTCCATTGTCTTGTGTCCAGTGTGTTCATAGACAAAAGATGATGCACTGGGCTGAGGGAAGCAACAATAATCTATGCTGAAAATAGCTTATATAATAAAGTCAAATATACGTAACTCTGAATATCATTATTATTATATTCTATGTACAAGGTGTTTTTAACAATATATTTTACTTTCAGGAGATGAAACACAATAAAAAAAGAAAGCATTCATACCCACACAGCATTTAAGGCTTCATCACTGGCTTCTCACTCATTCACACAGAGCCAAAGACCTCAGTCACAAACAGAACATCAATGGAAATAAACAAAAGGTTCCTTGCTGTGTAATGTTACATTAAGGCTAAAAGGGGAACACTGAACGGTCCGGCTAGAACGGCTGTGGAATTCTTGAAGTAAATGACTTCCAACTTGGAGTGGCATCCAAAAAATATAAATCTAATTTAGTAATCACTGACAAGAGCAATTACCCAACTTTGGCCCGCTCATATCCACAGCAACTCTGCAGAGTTGCTTCTTCTTTTGGCACAAGGTGGGGAGGTTTAGGACTGGACAACGCGAGGTTTCCAAGGCTGCATCACATATAACTGACAGTTCAAACAATAATGGAGTTTTTTGCAGTGGTAAATACCACAATACAGTCATTTAAATATAAAAAAAAAGTGGATGATGGCCACTGCTGAAGCACTGTGAAAAGTAAAACACTTTATTAGGTACACATTGCTAGCACTGGGTTAGAGTCCCTTTTGCCTTCGGAACTGCCTTGATTTTTCATGGCATATATTGAACAAGGTGCTGGAAACATTCCTCAGATTGTGTTCCAGTAGCAGTCTGCTCAATGTCACATCTGACACCAACAACAACGCCACATTCAAAGTCACTAAAAGCACCATTCTTCCTTGTTCGCTTTGAATTTCAGCACTACATGTTGATCACATCTACCTTCCCAAATGCATTAAGTTGCTGCCATGTGATTGGCTGATTAGATTTTTACATTAAACAGTTGAGCAGGTGTACCTAATAAAATGGCTAGTGGGTGTACTTTTTCTTATGGGAAGGGATTGAAGTTCGGTATTGTTATTTGGACACCTTATACTGGTGCTACACTCGTACAAATTAAAGCTACATCCAACTACAGCAAAACATTATTTGTTCTAGGTCCAAAATACGTGTTTGTGACACCAGTACACAAACCGGCCAAGGGTGGGGCACATCCTGGATATGGCAATATAGCACATTTCTTCCTTTTGTGATATGTTATCAATACACAGGCACAAAATTTCAATGTTTTTTATTAAAACACGCAGATACTCCAACTCGTTCCTCCACCAATTTGATTCAGAAGTCATTACTTCATCCACTCTGAAAGCTAATTAGACAATAGGCCAATTTTCTTTTTTACGTAATTATTTTGATAACACACACATTGACAATGCAGTCCTTCCTGGGTTTTTTTTTTGTTTTGTTTTTTTGTTGTTGTTTTGTCAGTCACACACATATCCATGATGTATAGTAAATGATTGTCTCACAATGTATGGAGTATCTGCATTTTTTGTCATCTCTTTACCAATATAATCACAGGCCACTTATCCTGATAATACTGTGAGTTCATTTGTGATGCCTGTCCCTTACAGAATGGAGTTTCAGTGCTGTTTACAAAGGGCTAAAACGACACACTCGAACATCACCTGGATGTACAGGTAGTGCATTATAGAGCTAAGATTAAAAAACTTGTGCAATGTAAAAATGTCAATAATGAAATATGGCTGAAGGGATGTGGACTGATGTCAAATTTAAAAGGCAGAAGCAGCTTCCAAAATGCAAATATACTAAAATGTACAATCTAAGTACCAGTTTCCAACCATACAGTGCAAATCCTGTTTTTGTATCTCTTGGCATTACAATATGTAATACTTTAGTTTTGTATCCCAGCTCATTTGTCCAGTCCACTATCCAGTGACCATAAAACTGACTAAATTCAAATGAATCTTTTATCATCTTATGAATGTTTTAAAGAGCTCATTTTATCACGCACTGTCACAGGATATACTGCTATAACAATTTTTAACCTCTATTAATCTTGCTGTACAACTGAATGACTTCAATATTGCATTGCTCTACATAGAAAAAGTATTCAATCTTAATGTTAGCGGTGTAAGCACATCACATCAGCTGGCCACTAGATGTGAGTTTATACTTTACTATGTAGGAGTGATGTGTTCAGTATAGATGATTCTTTATATATTGTGTGGGAATGCTAACAATAAAAACCAACCATAATGTAAATGCAGTTATGTTGTCTTCAAATCCATGTGCATTACAAGCATTTAAACTATCTGATTTCCTTCGTAAACCACAGGTAGAGGAGGAGGAGGAGGAGAGCAGAAGCTGTGCCAGCGCTGGTCTCTTAGAGACACTATCCATCCTGCAAATTCAACTATCAAGCTCATATCCCCGAAACCCAGCCAGGACGTAAGGAGCTCTGGGCTGTGTCTTCTGTAGTAGGCACTTTTTCATGTTTCAGTCATAGTGCTTCTCTCCAGGATCTTAGAGGCCACAGAGCCCCTGGAGAGAAGATCTGACATGATCTCTTACACACACCCCAGATTGCTTTGCTTTCCAAGTAAAGGGAAATGCTGCTGACAAGTTCAAACACACGAGGTATCCAATTTCAGGTCAGGCTTGTTTTTGTCTAATACAGCCAGCTTTCTGTTTCACAATGTTCTGTTATGAACTGATATCCTCTCTGATACTCTGAGACCATGCACTTTCTTGACCTCACATTAATGGCATCACTTAGTGACTGGCAAGTGACTATCACAGGTTTGTCTTGTTCTCAAAAAAGATCTAAATGACAACTTTAATTGGAATACCCCTCGCGTATGAGAAAAAACTTCTTTCCCAGAATGGCACAATCAAATAATTCTTCCTCCTTAGAGGGCAGTATCATAGACTTCCTGTTGTAGGATAGGAGTTGGGCCTGGACCTGGAACCAGGCTGGATGGAAATGCTGGGGGGTGTGGATGATCCCACACAGGATCTTTTAAGGAGGAGGGTGTGGATGGCGCAGAGGGGCCTGAGACTAGAGGACTCTGGCCTCGTAGCTGCTCCCTGACTTCCTGCTCCAGACTAGGAGGCACAATCAGCTGGTCCTCTGGGTCCTGCTGTGCTGGAGCAGTGAAGTAGCCAGACTTTTTCTTAGGCGCCTCTAGGGCAACCTCAATTAGGTTGTGACTGTCTTCAGGGGCTACCACAGAGCCATTGGACAACTTCTTCCCAAACAGGCTGGATGTGGAAGGAGATTTCTTAAGGTCAGCAATCTCTCTCCCACATACAGCTAGCAGGCAGCCGTTTGTAGCAGAAACCACCACACTGTTCTGTCTACGCATTTTACCACTGGGACGGTCAGAGCCTCGTTTTCCAAGGTCCAAGTCTTTGGGGCTTTCATGGGCCCCTGACCGTAGTTGAAAAGCACAACAGTGAATGTCTACTTCCACTTCTAACTTGCTACCATTGGAGATGACACCCTCGAGTGGAGCTTCATCATCACTATCCAAGCCATTGTCAGACTGGTTACTTGAGAATGTAGTACAGGACGGCTGCTGCTGGAATAGGCCTGGGTGGGGTCCTGTCACACCTGAGCCTGGCATCATGATACCACACAGTGTGGTAGCAGGGTGTAGGCTACAGCGTCTCTCTGGGCGTGTTGCAGTACCAGAGGATGGGTGCTCGTCTGAAGCGGTGGACCCCGCTTCACTGCCAAACTCGGAAGCAGATGTCTCGCTGCTGAACTCAGTGACAATACCACTGCTGGAGGAGAGGTTGGTGGCTGGGTCGCTGGGGCCCAGGGTCGTAGACGCAGGAACGGGAGCAGGAGCGGGGCCCCGTGGCTCAGTGGTGGTGACTGGTGGCTCGCACGTACAGCTGTCGTCACCAATGTGCAGGGACACCACTACAGCGCCGATGTTGTCCTTGCAACCGTAACTTTGTGCAAGTGAACACAGCTTCTTAGCAGCAGCACGAGGGTCCCTTACAGCCTGCACCGTGCACACAGCCTCCTGGTAGGAAACCCGCTCAAACAGTGCTCGATTCCCCAGGATCAAGAACTCATCCTGGGAACAAAGTGGCTCAGTGTGCACCCAGGGCTTTGGAAGCACCCAGGGAGACAGATAAGAGCAGCCCAACAGGCGAGAGCAGCATGTCACGCCACTCACTTTGTTATCCTGTAAAACAGAAGTGCCATTAGAACTGCAGCAGAGCATGTAGCCTCATAATGTTTACACACAGGAATATGACAGAGCATATTAACACTTGATTAGAAGCTCTATGTAAATGCTCCCATTTAAAAGTTGGCATAGGTATTACCTCTGTAATAATCGCTTTACTGAGTTTAACTCGCTCCATTTCCTCAGTGCAGTTCTCCAAGCTGTAAACCTTAGAGAGGGGTACAGGTTGTCCATCTCGGCACAGCACGGCTTGGCAGGTGCCCACGTTGGCCACGGTAAGGCTAAAGGATGCTCCTGGGTCTGAAGTCTCACGGTGGATATAACACAGCAGGCCAGATGCACCCAGTTTCTGACCAGCCATGCCTAGTTTCCTGCCCCACCCCAACAGCAAAACAAAGGTGCTGAAAAACTCTTTCAGTCACTGGTGGCATTGAATATGTTCTGTTTATTACACAGGATAATATTTTACCTGTGTGAGGTGAGGAAAGTGTTGCACATATACACGCTGTCAACACTGGAGTGCTGCAGTTCCTCGCACAGCACATCTCCCATGGTGCACTGTAACAGCCGAGGCACTTCCTCATTACGGTCTCCATCGAAAATACCATAGCATGCTTCCACGCTATCCCTAAAGTGGTCTAGAGCCAGTACGGACACACACAACCTGTCCCCAACAATGGATGCACAATAAAAGAGGATTTAGTAGAGCCCCCTACAAACCTCATACCAACCCTGCTTTCAAAAATGCTGGCACGCAGTGTCAAATATACAGTGCTTAACAAATCTATTAGACCACCAATGAGTGTAAGGCTTATGCCACAGCTGCTCTAAATTAAATGCAGTGGTAATGAGCAAAATATTTTTTTATGTTTCTCTAATGATTAATCCACCAGTGTGTGCAATTTCTTTAAAAAAATGACATTTCAATGCTAAAATATAATTATTGTTGTCATCCATGACTTTTCAGAGCTACTGATTTCTCACTTCTTAGTGAAGTCCACTGTGCCGGCTCAAATTTGGATATAAAAACATGAATTCAGTTTGTTGTTTACCAAATAAATAACACTATAATTTTTTGTTTTATACAAGGTTTTGACATATTGTTCATTTTTATGACAGCTGATCACTTGAATCTGTTAAGCAGTGTAAATGAGAACAAAATGTAAAACATTTAAAGCCTGTATTTAAATGAGAAGACAATATATCAAATGTAGAGATTCAGAAAATAACCAATGACCATGATCTTTAGACCTTCAGGTGCCATTGCATTAAAAATAAAATATATATTGCATGTGCTGACACTGTCAATGAAAACACATTAAATGAACACTTTGAAAACACATCAGATTTCATTCTCAGTTGATTATATAAAAAAGATCCAATGACTGCCATGATTCCAGTGCTAGGCAAGGCTTAAAAAAATGCAGATTAACTCACAGATAATACTATCACCATATGTTAAGAAAAACACAACTTCATAATTATAGAGGAAGAATACAAAATAGAGAAACCAGCACACACTTGTTCCTTTGGCCGCTCATTTCAGAGTAGCCATGCTTCCATGGAGTGGAGGCACTCAGTGAGTCTCCTGCTGTTGTGGTGGATTTCTGGTCTAATTTCAGGGTGGTTATGTGACTAAAAAAAGAGAAAAAGAAATATAGTAGAGTGCACTGTACACCATTATGTGCCAAGACAGTTACAGAGTCTAAAGTTCATCGGTGCTTACATTTTATACTCAAAAAAGTTCAGTACTGGGTGCTGTGACTCACCTGAAGAGATTGAGGGTTTTGTGTTCCAGCATCAGGCTGCTGTTGCCCGTCAAGTCCAGCTCTTGTAAAGTGGCAGGCAGAGAATCAGGCAGCTGGATCTCAGTGAGCTCGTTGCAGCTTAGATCGACAAGCTAAAGAAGTATAAAATGCACATAAGCCGAAACACGCTTAAAAATGATCACATGACACAAAGAAAACTACAACCGGCCTGACCTTGATCTCGGGCAGGTTGAGGATCTCTGGGAAGACAGTGATGTGATTTGAGTGTGCTATGAGGGTGTGCAGTCTCTTGCAGTTTGACACAGTGGAGGGTATAGTCTTTAGTTTGTTGCCACTTAAATTTAGCTCCTCCAGCAGTTCCAGCTTACTTAGCTTACTAAAGACACAAACATAAAACAATTTTTTTAATGAGCCAGAAAGGGGAACAAATCTAAAAATTATAATGAAAGTAACACTTCAGATAATGTTATTATGACATCTTTAACTGCATTGTATGTTTGAGAAAAATGTAACACAAAACAGGGAATCATCAGTCAAGATGGGGTTAAATTGAAAGCAACTCCACAGCAACAAGGATATGCCCAATTAAGTTACAACTTGGTGTTTGAATGGTCATAATAGCATTTGTTCAGTATGTATCTGATGATTTGCAGATATAAATTAGGCAACTCTGTAATCACCACACATTTTGTTAATCCTCATAAAGTATTGTGTAGGTACATTTATACCCTTCCCTTCCTAAATGTTAAAACTAACAGCTAAGAGACACAGAGGGTACAGGAAAACACCTGGCAGGGAATGAGAGCAACTGGTTGTAGGCAATGTGGAGGATCCGCAGGCTCTGGTGTCCAACCAGCAGAGCGCCGCAGTTCTCGTTCAAGTTGTTCCCCGTCAGGTAGAGCTCCTGGAGTGTGCTGAGGCTCTCCTCTGATTGGCTGCTCGGAGGAATACTTTCCAAGGCATTGGCTGACACGTTTAAGTATTTCAGGCTGTAGGGGAAGACAAATTTGAAACAACAAATGTTTTTGCTTAAGTAATCATCGAAGGAGCGTACCCACCCAGTCACATTTTGTCTACCAACAGCTGATGTTCAAGCTAAACGGTGTCAGTAACACTATGATTTTCATGTTGAATATAACTGACAGAGTATATTTAGGTGAAACTGAAGAGAGAGATGAGACTACTGGTGTTTGGAAGGAATGGTGATGCAAGCTGAACAAGAATATTGCCACAGTTTCACCCTGTATGAAAGAAGAAAAGTTTAACTGTATATTAAATAATGTTCCAGTTAGCCTCAACCTTTGCAGTGAAAAGCATAATGCACTAAGAAATGTAGACGATTGGGGCGTAGGATCAGAATTCTGCATTTACAGAATTACAGAGATTTTAGGAGCTTCCATATTTTCTAATGAAAAAGTCTTCTAATTTATTCTTGCAAGTGAAGTATTGATTTGCATATCGTTGACCCTGCACATAAAAGTGGGACAGTAACATGAGCTCCAGTGGTTGTTATGTAATTGGTGTTGAGTCATTTTGTGTGTTTATCATGTACTGTAAAGTAATAAAACTTGTCCCTCTGACCCAGTGAGGAGTGAACCTCATGCTGTTGTTATAAACCACCATCAGACATTAAGTGCAACGATATCTCAGCAGCTTATAAATGCCACAATACACTTTATACCTTATTTGGAGATGTGGCTTTTCTTCTGTTTAACATAATTAAATGATAAAATATATGTAAGTTTAATATATAGTTACTGAGAAAAAAATATCAAATTAAACTAAACAAACTAAACTGTTCAAAACCAAGCGTTACAATAAAACACATGACACAGGCACACTTTAAAAAGTACAGACCTGAAAGTAAAAAAAACAACAGTAGTTAAACCAAGGCCTCCCTACTGCTCTATCCTGCATGAGCTATTTGTTTATAAGTTTAACTGTTAGAGAGAGAAATTAACACCCAACAGATATGCTTACACCTGAGGACCCCATACCTTCTTCTAGAACACACAAGCACAACAAATGGGAAGGATCAGCAAGTAGTTAGGACAAATTTGGTTGCAACACCATCAAGGGTACGATGGCTTACAAGGAGCTGTCTCTAGGTCTGTACTGCCTTGCAGCGAGAGCTCACACTGACTGATGTTTTTGATGAGTTCTGAGATTTGATTTTCACCGCCTCTCTTCAACTTTCAGTGTAGTTTTCACTCTGAAATTAAAAAAAAGGGGGGGGGGGGCTCTAACCTAACTGTACACTGTAAAGTTTTTTAACCAGCAATCAAATTTCTATCAGCACTGAAATACTCTGCATCATACCTGAAGCAACACCTGCAGCCTGATGAGTAGATTTCCTTTACTGACCAGTTTATAAAATGTAATTCAATTAAAATAATTAAGAGGTAGGCAGTACTTTCAGCTGCTCCCTTATTTCCCAAGGGGTTGCCACAGCAGTTTGGATCATGGGTTTGATCTGGCACA
This sequence comes from Bujurquina vittata, assembly GCA_015106715.1. NCBI lineage: Eukaryota > Metazoa > Chordata > Actinopteri > Cichliformes > Cichlidae > Bujurquina > Bujurquina vittata. Next base: position 17,728 of record VUQK01002746.1, read on the forward strand.
GGATGCCTGCCTGACGCAACCCTCCCATTAATCCGGGCTTGGGACCAACACTAGACCACTAGCCTGTGCTTCCTCCTGGTCCTAAAACAAGGATCTTTTGAGTGTAAGGCAAATATGTTAACCACCACACGGAGTACACATGGAGCCACTGAAGTAACTAAAAAATAATTAAAGGTAATAATTAAAAATGCAATAAGTAACTGCCTTTTTCAAAGGGTAACTAGTAATCTGTAACCTATTTCATTTGAAAAAAATAATCCTCCTAAACTTCCTGTCAGGAAACCCATAATGCACAAAGTAGTCACTCCCATTACATCTCAGCATTAGAGACAGTAAAGTGCATTAGACCATTTGAACTGCTAATGGGTGTTAAGTGATTTACCACACAGGAAATAGGAGAGAAAATGAATCTCCAGTTATGGCATGGAATGCTCCAGTGACCTTGGCCACAATCTCTGCCTACGGTCTTCACTTCATTCCCAAAACAATGAGCTGAGAAAGATTGGAAGAATACAGAGGTTCAGACTCACTTTAAGGCCTTCAGAAACAGACTCTCTGGAAGCTCAGCTAGCATGTTGTGCTGGAGGTCCAAGGCTTCCAGAGGTACATGGTCAAGGAGGTCAGGCACTCTTTGCAAACGATTGTACCCTGTCAGCAGCTTCCTCAAACTCAAGCTGTTGAGCAGTCTGCTGGAGGCCAGAAGAGACATTACAGAGAAAGATCAGGACAAGAAAACGTGCTTCTGAGGCTCTGTGTGTGGTAGACGCAGCCTTCACCAAGCTATCAGTGACCCATTGACCTATAGTTTACGGTAGCTGCTATACAAACTAGCACAGTAGCTCTTCATTCTCCCCTGATACCAGCAACAGAAGTTATAAGTGGGTACAGCAGACAGAGGAACACCATCCAATTTTCACAAGCCTTTTCTGATTCATTCAGTATTGTTAACTACAAATACTGAAGCCTGGCACTGAATGAGGGTACTTTGAGCCAGGCACTATAAAGTGGCCACGTTTTAATGTTGCAGCCAAAAGACACAGACACTGTCTTCCAAAAGAAAACATCACACCACGCTTTCACTACATGAGCCCGCTGAAATTCAAGTGAGCAGTTAAAAAAAATGACCATTATCTTCTAATATGGACACGAGGCAGCTATTTATTTAGTGAGAGGCAGAATAAATTCAAGTTATCACAAAAAAAAACAGAAAGAAAAGAAAAAGGGAAAAAGAGTGCACCTGAGAAGAAAAGTTTAAAATATTTTAACAATAAAGGTCCATAACCTGGAAGGAAGTTCAGACAGGAGGTTGCTTGTAATGTCCAGCATCTCAATTTTTCTGCAGTCACACACCCAGTCTGGAAGGTACTCCAAGAGGTTCCTGTCTCAACACACACACACACACACACACACACACACACACACACACACACACACACACACACACACACAAACTGAACAGTTGGCACTGTGCTTTCAACTGTATGAGAAGAAAACTAGGGCCAAATTGATACCCCACAGGGTCATTTAGGCAAACGATCTACACTTTAATATAAACAATTAGTCTGTGCAGTTGGGGCCCGATGTTTGGTAGAAAGAAATTCAGACGTTTCTTACAGTGGCAGACACACAAGACTGCTTATTTAACCACAGACCTATTTCAAAGTTTGTGAGGTTCATGACCTTAAAAGAGATTTCTCAGATTTGCACAGCCTGCTATTATTTAAACAAGTATCCATATAGACAAAGTGAATCTAACAACTCAAAGGACAGGAATATATTGCAAAGGGACTTCAGCTTCCTTTGCCATCACGATAAAAAAAACACAGCTGACTCCAAAGTCCAAAGACATGATTACAATTTCTCGTGATTCCCATAAATTTTATGAAATATTAAAACTCCAGAAGTGATGAAACTGTGATGGTTAAGTAAGTAGATTCCACAAAATGTTTACTCTACTACTTACTTTGAGGTTGCTGGACAATAATGATCTAATTCAGTATTCACAATGATTTACAACCACATAAGCACTAAGCAGAACAAGATTAATGAGCACTAAGATAAAGATTCTATTTTTAGACATCAGAGACTCTGTAGCCACTTCTTATTCCCAGCCAGAACTCACTGTGATAGGTCCATGTGCGTCAGCTGGTTAGGGACTGGATAGATGTTGACTGTTGTAAGGCCTGTGGGCAGATAAAACATCAACTAAACATCTGGAACATCTCTACGTGTGTTTATATGATGCATGTAACAGTAGAGGGAAGGGCTGGAAAACACAGACAAATAGCCAGTGAGGCATTAATAGCAGCTACTTGACGCTCTATTTGACTCACGGTTGCTGCTGGCATGAAGCATGCGCAGTGTGAAACCACTGAGTGTGAGGGTCCCCAGCTGGTTGCGTTGGCAGTGCAGAGTCTCCAGGTTGCAGACAGAGCTGAGGTCTAGAGAGTCCAAGCAGTTGTCCCGTAAGTCCAGCTGAGTCACCTGGCTCACTACCTCCAGACTCTCACTTTTCACCCACCGCAATCCATTCAGCCTATATTTAAGAGAGAGAGCAAATATTTCGATATTACTTGAGCACAGCTTTGGATTATGTATAAAAGTGGGATGATTTTTAGGGATGTTCCAAATTAGCTTATCTGTCAAAATAACACATCCAGCTTTCTCTGTTTTAAATTACAGATCATCAGTGCACATTCAGAACTTTTTCATTTAAAAAAAGCTCCTTTTAAATTTAATGCCCGCAATACCTTTAAAAACACACTCCTTGCATAGTGAAACAAAGAGGAGCTCAGGAGCTTCTGGTACATCACGGCACTGAGACCAACACTCTTTAGTATCTTATCCATCATTTATGAGAACTGCCAGCATTAATCCACCACAGATGCACCTTGTCCTTATAAATATAGTCTGTAAACCACAATTTAGCTCACAAGGTAAAGTAATTATCTCGCTGTGGTTGGAGGAATGGTTGCTGGCCTAATCTCCACACCACTAGGAAAATTAGCAAGCTTTCTTATCCCAAAAAACCAGCCACGGAGGTCCCTTGGAGCAGGACACCCCGCTTGTATGGTCCCGCGTTCTTGTTCAGTGTTTGTTGAGTTTTGGGTCCTGTTTTTATTTTATCGTCAGTCTCTTAGGCGTGGTGTCTTTCCACACGCCCCTTTCCTGCATTTTCCTGTTTACTTTTACTTCTCTGGACTTTGTGTTTTCTTGTGTTTGCTTTTAGCCAATAAAGGCTCATTTTGTTTTGTACCTCGCCAGCCTCTGCATCCTTTTTTGGGTCCTCTCATCGGTTACTTATGAGCTACAAAGAGTCCAGCACACACAGTATATACTGACTTTTTGAAGGGTGCTCCCAGGACAGAGCATGCAGGAAGAGGCAGGACACATGACACCCACTCACTTGCTCAGGACAATTTCCTGTGCTGTTCTCACTCAGGCTCAATCAGCCATGTGATACGGAGCAGGCAGGTTAAAGGCCACTTAAAACTATGTTGATCATTTGCGTTCTCACATTCACCTCAGGTACCGTGCTGTGGAAAAGTATTTGCCCCCTTCCTGACTGCTTAGTGGGTTTTTTTGCATATTTGTCACTCTTAAATGTTTTAGATCATCAAAAAATTTATATTAGACAAAGATAACATGAGTGAATACAAAAAGCAGTTTTTAAAATGAAGATTTAATTTACTAAGGGAAAAAAGCTACGCAAACCTACCTGGCCCGATGTGAAAAAGCATCTTTCACCCAGTCACACACACATTCATACAACTGTTATTTTCTGTATCTAAGCACCTTGTCTGACAGTCAAACACACTCTGATGGATGCAGCGGGGGCAACCTGAGGTTCAATATCTTGCCCAAGGACACTCCAACATGCAGAATGGAGGAGCCAGGAAGCAAAACCACTGCCACCCACCTCTGGTGGTGGTAGTGTGATGGTCTGGGGCCGCTTTGCTACTTCAGGAGCTGGATGACTTGCTGTAATTGATGGAACCACAAATTTGGCTCTCTACAAGAAAATCCTGACGTAGAATGTCCGGCTATCAGTTCAAGCCCTAAAGCTCAAGAGCACTTGGATTATGCAGCAGGACAATGATCCAAAACACACCAACAAGTCCACCTCTGAATGGCTCACAAAAAAATTAAGGTTTTGAAGTGGCCTAGTCAAAGTCCAGCCTTAAATTAAATTGAGATGCTTTGACACAACCTTAAAGTTGGCTGAGACAATTCTGCAAAAAAGAGCGGACCAAAATTCCTCCGCAGTGATTTGAAAGACTCATTGCCCGCTATATGCAGTTCGTACTCCCAAGGGTGACACAACCAGTTATTAGGTTTAGGAGGCAGTTACTTTTTCATAGGTAGGTTTGGATTGCATTTTTCCCCTTAATAAATGAAATCATCATTGAAAAATTTACTCTGGTTATCTTTGTCTAATAGTAAAATTTGTTTGATGATTTGAAAATTTTTAAGTGTGACAAATATTAAAAAACTAAGAAATCAGGAAGGGGGCAAACACTTTTTCACAGCACTGTATATCCAAAAAAGGTTTAGTGCTGCAGGGCATTTGTGAAAAATGTAGCTTTGGGCAGCTCCCACGTGTGAAGCAGGAGACTGCAGTAATACACATTTATTTAGAGCAAATGTGCCATCCATGAACAGATATTTTTTTAAAAAAAGGTAAGGTTTAGGTGAATCCAGGGTTGGCTAACATTTAACAGTCAGTAACAGAAAAAGGTAAAAGAGGAACTTGCAGATAATTGGCTGCGTAGAATTATTAGTCATTGAAAGAATGACAACAATTGGCAGGCTCCTTTTAAATATTACATACACTGTCCCAGCATTATTCCACTCAATAACAAATAGGTGCATAAGAGTAAGCAGAGGATAAGACAGAGCGAGATTAGTCAAAAGGAAGTACAGCTGCTGAGAGCTGTTTGTTCCCGCCTGGCCTCTTACCGGAGGTCAATATTTTTCAGGTGGCTCATTCCAACCAGAGTACACAACTCCAGACTCTCCACTCTGTTCCCAGCCATAGCCAGTTTGTCGACTGCACTCAATCTCTCCAGCACAGCAGGGATGTGAGAGAAGCTGTTGAAGGAAAGCCCCAGGCTGTTGAGCTGAAACAGGCCACCCATCTCTTCAGGCAGGGAGCTGAGGTGGTTTCCATCCAAAGACAGCGTCTGCAGGCTGCAAGAGATGAAAAGGACAAAACAGGCATGTTTTGCTTTCTTTTACTTCAGAGAGTTGATGAAATATCTGCTTACAACAGTTATAGCCATTATTTATTTCACAGCGTCCCACATAATAAAGGAGTGCACAATTTAGCCTTATTTTACAGTACATAACAAAACATACTGACTTCATCCGTTTTGTCAGTACTTCTATTCATTCATATCACAACAAAAACAATGTATATATTGTCAGTATAAGTATGTCACACCTTTGAAGGTTCCCTATCTGTACAGGGATGGTGTGGAGACTGTTACAGGAGAGGTTGAGTTCAGTTAGGGTGAGGATCTCACACACACACTCAGGAAACACACCCAGACGGTTGTGAGATAAGTTCAGGGTCTTCAGCTGAGAAAACCTAAAGAAAGGAGGAAAAAAAAAGAGTAGAAACATCTGTGGGCTTACTTTGCTTACAATGCACAGTTGCAAAAATATCATATCAGGAATGAACACCTGCATATTCAAGGTGTGTTTGAATGTATCACTATGCTGCATCACGATGCTGTAGCACAGATGAAGTGCCCAAAAAAACATTTAAACTGGTTAACATAAAAACACAGATGGGCTGTATTTCTGTTCAAAGAAACAGCAACTAAAGTGTGTAACGTGAACTAAAAGAGGCACAAATTTGTTTGCTTTTTTGTTTTTGTCATTGTTGTTGCACGCTGTGGTGAAAGAGCAGTGAAAATATTGGAAACCCACGTACCCCATCCTCTAGCAGAGGCTGAATAACACTTCTTAAAATTATTTTTGGGATTAGAGTGTTGCACAGTGGGAGTTTTGTCGTGTTGTGTCACACCGTGTTATAACTATGGCAGGCAAGGAAAAACAGTATTCATATTGAAAAAGTATTTAATTCACTCCCACTGGCTCCTTGATATTAACTGTTGTGTTTGTGCACATCTGTGACACAAGTCTGTGACACCAGACTACAATAAATGAATCTGTGGTGTGCTGTTCTGCACAGTTATATCATGATTATTAATTTCCACCTTCTATTTTGTCCCCCAGATGCTGTGAGTGTTGGAAGTGAGTGCCATGAGTCACAACACTTGTTATTCACATATTATTTTCTTCTCCTCCATCTTCGGGCTACTCCCTTTAGGGGTTGCTACAGCGCATCATCTACACGTCCTCCTTCACTACACACATAAATCTTCTCTGAAGTCTTCTTCTTCTCCTCCTGCCCGTGAGCTCCATCTTCAACATGCTTTGTCCAGCATATCCACTATTCCTCCTCTGCACATGTCAAAAACCATCTCAGCCTCTGCTCTCTAATTTTGTCTCCAAACTGCTCATCTGAGCTGATTTATAATTTTGTCCATTCTGCTCACAGCTCAATGCCACGGTCTCCAAACTGTATATCATAGCTGGTCTCAATACCACCTTCCCAACCTTCTTTCAATCTTGCTGCTATCCTTCAGTCACAAATCACCCCTCCGCCCTGCCAGCACTCTCTTCTGCACTCTCATCCATCGTCTCTGCCTCTACTCCCTGCACCTGCCTTCCTCTCATTCGAACACACATGTATTCTGTCTCGCGTCTACTGACTTTCATTCCTCTTCTCTCCAGAGCATACCTCCACCTCTCTAGGCTCTCTTCCACCTGCTCCCTACTCTCACAACACATCACAAAGCCACCTGTGAACATCATAGTCCACAGAGACGCCTGCCTGACCTCATCTGTCAATCTATCACCATTGCTCATGTATTATATTCTAAAGATAAAATTAGGAAGAACGGTGAACGAGAAACCAGCCTTCTTAGCAAGTGGCAGAATAGCATCCTTTTATAACAACATGCATTCAGTAATACCATAGTATACAAACACCCAATCAACCAGCCATTCAACATAAACTAAAAGAGGTTCAGTCGCAATTTATAGCAATGTGCTAATGACTTCAGCTTGTTTAAATAGGCTCAGCTCCAAGGAGGAAAGACATGCAACCCAATTCCTGCCCTGTGTAATGAAAGCCAAACACATGGAGCCACAGATCTTGCATAAACGAGTGGGGATCATTAAATGTGTGATAAGAGCAACATGTGCATCATGCGCTTACATGCAGAGTGTCACAGAATCACTGAAACAGCAGAGTAACTGGAAAGTAACCAGAGCGGGAAACAGAGTATCCTGGAGCTAAAATCTGGATCAATTATTGTTCAAATATTAAAAAGAGCATATAATGAAGTGCAGAATTAATGAACAAACAACCAAATACTTTCATACCAACAAGTAACTAAGTGAAGGTCACTGTCAAGATTAAAAGGTTTGGCTGATAACAAAAACAGCTTTCCAAAAGCTTTCCAAAGCTCTGGGCTCCAAAATAACAAGCCACTTAACTGAGTCGAAATACATGAAGCTGCAGTGGGAATTCCTTCACGGGCCAAGGCATAACTCAGCAAAACAGAAACAAACTCACACCATACGGATATGATACTGTTCTCCAACTACAGGACAATTTCATACCATTCCTTTATTGCGAAGATGTTTCACGTGATTTCATGTGGTTACCTGGGGAGGTTGAGCAGGCCTCCAGGTCCCTGCAGGCTCATGAAGTTGTGTCGCAGGTTGAGGTGGGTGATGTCCTGACTGTAAAACAGATATTCAGGCACCGCTTCCAGACTGTAGCAGGACAAGTCCACCAGGCTTACCGTCTGAGAGACCACCTAAACACACACAGGCACAAACAGCCTGAGTTAACACTGAGTTAAAACAGAAGTCTGAAGAGCCATATATTCTTTTGGCTTAACAATATCAAGTCCTTCATATCACAAAATGTAGCTCAAAGCAAACCAAAAACTTTTACTATCGCTGCCTGTTGCTGAAATGCATAAAGAGCAAACCACAATCAAAATGAACACTGCAGGTAGCTGGAGCATCTCTCTTCCATGCAAATGTGGCTATTTCTAACGTTTTTACATCAAAATAAACATAACTGCAGTTGTCAGGAGACGGCTGTAAAACTGAGAGCAGGGAGCTCACACCTGATAGTTTATTAAACAACTAAACATTAGCTATGCTTTTAGCTGTCTTTTCTGTTAAAGTAAATGGTGAACTTGTAAGTTGTCCTCAGATTTATGATATTTGACAAAAACTCACTTCCAATGACTTCCTTATCAGCTCTACCCAGCCACTTTGTCAAGAATTAACTCAGACAGACAATTCCCCACATTCCAGTGCAATAAGCTTCTGGGGAGGCAATAGTTAATATAGTAACAGAATAGCTTCTAAACATCAACCACTTAAAGTCAGATCTTATTAACTAAATGCATAATGATTTATTTTGCATTGCCAGTTTGTTAGGTACAGCTTATGCAGTCTATATAACAGCCCTGTCTTAAATCGTACCATCATCATGGTGACTTTTTTTTTTCCTTCAGAAAACTGTTTTTAAGAGAGATGAGAGACTGCTGGCTTAATATTTAAAACTCTGTGTGTTTCTACACCACTTTGCATTTAATCAGTTATTATTAATCTCTAGCTCTGTTCCACAGTGTGTCTTTTGTCCCGTCTCCCTCTCCTCAGCCCCAACCAGTCACGGCAGATGACTTCCTGTCCTGGAGGCCGCTTCTGATGGGGAGGATTTCTTCCTGTTTAAAGGGGGTTTTCTCGTCCTACTGTCACCAAGTAATTGCTCATTGGGGGG